>JAQFXY010000861.1:0-15668 GCA_034693865.1 Ceratophysella sigillata | reverse complement strand
CTTTCGCGACTGAGATTTGTACTTTCATCCAGGTAGGGTAAATATGCTTGAGCAGAAGGATTGTCTTGATTAATTGAGGAAGCCACGGTGGACAACGATGATTTGTACTTCCCAGTAATTGTGCGGGTGTCTGGTGACGCTTTGTTCCTCGTCCCTCTTTGTTGTCTGGATGAACTCCCAATTTTCTCTGGCGTTGACTCACGTGTTGTAATCCTGCTTTCTCCACTGGAAAACCCATAAGCGGAGTCCCTGCTCGAATCTTTATTATTGATTAGTCCCAGCGTTGACAAGGACGACTTGGAGAAGTTACTTCCAACCTGGAAGTAGGCATTATTGATACGAACAATTCCTTTTTCTGTTTTGTCTTTAAGCCACTCTGAACTGATTTGTTGGTTTTCCACTAGTTCCGTCGTTCGTTTGAGCTTCTTGGACTTTTCACTTTCTCTTCGACCGCTTCGCAAGTGAGCTGCGAAAGTTGGAGAAAGTAGAGGAGCAAGTTGTTCTTCAATCAGCTCATCACTTCCACGGACAGTTCCCTGGAATATCAGCAGATGCGCATATTATATTTCAAATATGTTCAGCTTAGCTTCTGATTTATATTTTTCGGATCATTCACTACTGCTTGGACGAAGATTGTTAAAAAGAAAAGCACTACAATTATTACTTACAATAGAGCCTGAGGCGGGACTGAAGCTTCTATTGGGCACTGTTGCTTTTACTTTGACTTTCTTCAATCCGGCTTGTAAGAGTTCATCCATATTTTTGCATCTTGTATTTTTCTTTAGCTTTGGGGTGGTGGCCATGGGTATTTGAGCATATTTTGCTTTTTCGAGCAGTAGTGGTTTCGGTTTCTTCGACGGAAGGCAATTCTCGCTACGCGATGCTTGCTTAGGAAACATTTTAATGTTTGACGTTTTTGTAACGCTGGCTTTAATTCTGGGATTTCTGGGGGAATCTCGGGGTGTCGACACGTATGGAATGAAACAGTTCGAATGGCGGGCGTGGTACGCGTCCTCAACTACTGGTTCCTTTGATTTGGTTACCTTGGCCTTGGCAGTAGTTCCTAGCGAATATCGCTGCCTCGGAGTCGGTGTATGTGGGTTGGAGGTGGAGGACTCGGAATGTTGAATTTGATCCAAATACAGGCGAATCTTCTCTGATACACCCATTTGGAGATGGAGATGATCGTCTAGTTCACTGTCGGACAATACGCCTAAGAACACAGAATATTAAGATATTTTTTAGGCTGCTAGTTTGACAGTTTAGTTTGAGATCATGCTTTTACTCAATAATCTATTTGGAATGCTTACCGTCAGATATATTATTTACTAGAGATTCTTCTAGCATCTGTTTGTACGCATCTTGGTTATTCTGTGAAAGGCAGCTTTTCTTAATCTTCTGAGTGGTGATCATCTTCGTCTTGGAAGGCTTCTCCTTATCCATAGCTTTCGAAAGTAATTGATATTCAAAATCAATTATATTTGAAGCTGTTCTGGGTAGCTGAACATTGCCATCGTTCAAGAATGATTCTTCCTTGGACTTTGTAGATACTCGCTTCCGTGTAGTCTTCTTGGGTTTAGAAGACTAGTTAAACATGAACAAGATATTGTATTCAAAGCCTGTCAAAGTCCTTTGTCTCAACTAGAGCATATAAGGCTAAGCGTTAGAATGAATTTCGATTAAGTACTAGAATTTGCAATTCATTATGGCGGCGCGATAGCGTTTGCCACATGTTCCAGTTATGCGTTATATTTTTGCAATTGTGATCTGGAGCTTGCTGCAGTTTACTTACTTTCGGAGCAGGAGCAGGAGCCTGACTCTTCGGAGCAAATGTTTCTACTCTGGGTTTGACGTTTAAAAGTTTTCTGTAATGATTAGCCATGTGAGAAAAAGTTAGCCACTGGCCTGAGATAGTCGAAGGGAGCGTTGGTATAGCGACGAACGCTGAAAATAAAATTTCAATATATTTAAAGTCTTAATTTCTTTAAAGCCTTAATTCTGGAATTTTGTGACAACTTACGGCTGGACTTTCTCATTTCACTTTCACCCAAACTTGGAATTGCACTTTTCTTGAATCCTTAAAATGGTTAAGTACGTGATTGGAAAAGGTTTGATTGAGTCCGATGCCAATATGTATTTGATTGTAGTGTTTAATGATCTCGTGTACGTAAAGAATGTAAAAAATCAACCCTTCTGGGACAAAATGGAATTACAAAAATTAGCTTCACAGTTTCTCCATCCATAACTGTGTTCTGATTATGGATTAGCCTTTCTTTCTCAGAACGGTGTGATGATAGGGAAGAGGCGTAGAATTAAATCAATGGATGGTAATAGACACGGAGGGTGTGTTATGCATGTTTTTAATTTGTTGACAATGAAGAGACAGTCATATCCGGATCAGGTTGTCAATATCAACCAACACTCTTATACATACACTTTGTCGCGAGTTCTAATCGATTTACGCTTCAACGCTACAACAACGTGCAACCGCACCGTTCGGTCATGCTTCGAAGTTATAACCGATACTGTTAACAAATCAAAAATGAACAGGTTATTTAGCGGAGGCTATGCTCAATACAGTTAATGCTCGAGTAAATGCTTCCATAACTACATAAGAAGTAAGCGTAGGTATAACTACACTGAAACACTAATTTATTTGTCTTGATGGGACGTTTTATGTATGTACTCTACTGTTTAGTTGTGAATTGTAGATCCGAATTGTCACAATAGTGGAAGTAAAGCTTAAATTGACGGTGAAAACAATAGCCCAGCTGAATGGTGGTATGGTGGAGGAGTAGCTGGTAACTGGTACTGCACCTGTACGCTATTACTCACCCGCTACTGACCTGAAGTCAGACGAATCACTCAACGTTATTCAATATTTAGCGTGTGGGAAAACCAATCGATTTCTTTTACTTGGAAAGGGAAAGTCCAAGCTCTCAACCAACTCAAGCTTTCAAATCGATTCTTAGTCCTACCTTGTTCATTTATTAGCTCAGGCTTTATGCATAACATATACTGTGTATGTACAATTCATTACGTTGAGCTAAATTATAAACACTTACTGAACATGAAGTATTTGTGCTAACATATATTTTAAGGCACAAACAAGGGATGGTATGAATAACGCGATATCGATACACCAAAAATGTATTATGTATTACCCATCTCTTACAATAATCCTGTTTTGATTATAGGCATGATGAAGTGGAGAAAGCGTGTTCTATGTTCTGGGTGGGTACAAGTTTATTATACAAAAACAAAACAAGAGCTTGGGATCAATATATCTACCTACTGTTACTGTATAGGTACAGCATTGGATACCGAAGATCAATTTCTATTGTACTTGATAGGAATCTATGTATTTACATAGGTACCCCTTGTTTTAATGGTAAACTAATGATTTAAGTGTCACTCGCCACTCTACTACGCTAGGTACTGGTCACTTTCTTCGTGTTGCAAACATTTTTAAAATAATTTCGGACCGGCATATTAAGCAGAATTTAGTTAATGTAATTCAAACCCGGAATTCGTTATCACAGATCACAGATCACATAGTTGACAAAAAGAAAGTTCATCAGATATTGTTATCATTGAGAAGAAATGATCACTCCACAGTGATTTAGCTACATAGATTCGTGGATTTTTGATACATGAGAGGAATGAGGTATTGAGTAACTAACAAAGAGTAGTAGATACCTAGTTTTTTTTAGTACATACATAGAAATTTCTTCGTTTTTTGAAAAATAAGATTCTTTGAACCCTAAAGAATAACATGCTTATAACTAGAACCCTAATTTCTGGTTCAACTTAAATATTTTATTGAAACCGTAAAATCCGGGATTTCTGGGACATTTTTCTGAAAACTTGGACAGTTCCCGGACAGGCCTGAAAAAGCGAGACGAGCTCTGGAAAACAGGGGCATATGGAAACCCTATTCATCGTTCAACTTAACCGACTTCGCTAAAGCGTGAGATAAATAAAAATCATTTGTGGTTTGGTGAAACAATCCAGATTCGAATAATTAATGCAGAGTACCTATGAGTAATAATATACATAGTACTATTGGCCAAGTTACATTTTACCCAGCATCAGCACTATCAGTAGCTGTAACACTAAGACCATTACGACTTATTATAAACGAAGTAGATACATACATAAGAGGAATTCCAACCTTGATTGCTGGTGCTGGGCTGCGGTTCGTTGGACGAAAGGCATTTTAAAGAATTTTTAGAGAAATAAGTGAATTGGGTACATGAGGACCGGACGGGTGGAATTGCTAGTTACAAGTGTTTTTTGGTTTGGCGAAGGTTGAGGAAGAGCAGGAGCTGAAGCTGAATGGTAAAAGAGATAGAGCTCGAGAAGGAAGAATGATGTGGCGAAGCGCGTAATTGGAAATGTGTTCTGGTGACGGCTGACACAGGCAAAAGTCAAAAGTGAGACAGAAACAAGGTGTCCAGCTTTTGAGTTTCACCTTTTGCCTTTTGAAGCAGTTGATCGGTGAGTGGTCGAGGAAGGAGGTGGTGCTGTTGGAGGAGGTGAGAGGTCAGAGTGTTTGGTCGAGTCGAGTGGACGGAGGCTGAGAATGAAGGGCGGTCTGTTTCTGGGTGTGATGCTGGGCTTGGGCCTTCTCGGCTTTGCCGACTCCCTCATGTTCCATCTCCAGCCTAATACGCAAAAGTGTCTTCGGGAGGAGATACACAAGGACGTGCTGGTCTCAGGAGACTACGAGGTCACTGAAGTGCCCGGTCAAACCGTAGACCTTGCCGTGAGTTCACTCAGTCATCATAAAATATTAACCTATTCTCTATTCCTAAGCCATAAGTCATGGAATCAGATACCAGACACCAGACGTTAGCTAAGTTATTTTCCTTGTCACAAGGGCAACGGGTCATGTGTCATGTCACCAGCAGCAAGCCACGTTGAGTGATGTAGCCAGTAGTGTGGCTTCATTTGTCTGTAAAGTACTTAAAGCTTTTGATGTAAATTCAGTTAACGCTGATTATTATAATGGTTTCATATTTATTGTCGCAATTACAGTGTACAAACGATCAATTTACAGTTAGTCACTTATCTTTAGGTTCTTTTTTATTCTTATTTTGTGTTAAACTTCCCAATTTTACAAATAACCGTTAATTTTAAAGTCAAATCGTTCCCAGTAACTAATGTCTCGAATGTTTCAACGCGTTGCAGTTGTGTTGTATGGAACTCACAAATACTAAGTCAGTTAATAGTGCTGCATGTTATTATTGGAACTTCCTAAGTTTGCAATTGAGTTTTTCAGAAGCCTTGACTTGAATAATCCCTAAATCTTGAGTTGAAACTGGAATACTTACAGCATTTGCAGTTCAAGTCTTTCTTGTAGAATTTGCAGACTAGGAATATATGATTTAATTAAGTAAGTAATTGGAATTTAACTTTTACGCTATAGGTCGTAGACTCAAAAGGAGGTTTCTTATCTAAGAAGGATCATGCTGAAAAGGGACGCTTCACATTTACCACTGATGAGTACGAAGTCTATGAAATCTGCTTCACCTCCAAAGTGCCTCATGGTTAGTTTGCAATTGCTAATGTCAAATGTTGATGATAGCTCCAAAATATTGATCATACATTTTTTATAGTTAATAATTAGTTTAAGATTCATATTAATGTGTTTTCCGTTCGTTTAGGTTCACGTGGATTTCCACAAGAGGTTTATTTGAATACGAAGCATGGTGTTGAAGCAAAGAGTTACGAAGGGGTAAGTTACATTTGGTCCAGCCTGTTGATTTGGTGATGGGCTAAGTCAATTTTCTTTTAATTATTTGTCAGTTGGATGAGGCAGCCAAACTGAAACCACTGGAAGTTGAGCTGAAGCGTTTGGAAGATTTATCCGAATCAATTGTTAAAGACTTTAGCTTCATGCGAGTTCGGGAGGAAGAAATGAGAGATACAAACGAATCGACGAACTCTCGTGTTTTATATTTCTCTATCTTTTCTATGCTCTGTCTCTTGGGTTTGGCTACATGGCAAGTAATTTATCTGCGACAGTTCTTTAAGTCCAAGAAATTGATTGAATAAATTACAGTCGGTGCAATACTTCCATATTATACAATAGCTTTTCATCATTGGCATGTTAAATGTAGAGTCATTGAAATTATTGTTCTTGTTTTAGCCAATATATCGTACATACAAATAATATTCCAATTGTAAGTATTGAAAAATCTCAACTCTGAACGTATAAATATAAACACCAGAATTTGATAATATTCGTATAATTTGGAGTTTAGGTAAAACACATTTTATTCATTGAATCGCCATTCTACAACCATACCAGTATCACATTATTTTGTATGTAGTTCAAGAAGATCAACAATCAACAGGTTTTAGAGTTTAGGTAAAGGCTACTTATTACATTATTTGGTTTATACATACAAGTGACAGTTTTGGTGAGGGAATGTTGACTGACGGGCTTTGCGGCAGTATCTTACTGAATGTATTAACTCAGTGAAATATCTAATAGCAACTAAACTAGTAGCACCATTTGCTTCATAATATGGATCTCTTATACATAGTGCGATCGATTTAAAAGTAAGATTATTTTAAAACAAAAAGATAATTTAGTATGCTGAGGATTATACATACAAGGTTAAGACCTGAGTCTCCAGTGGGCTAGGGTGTTAGCTCATTTCATTTTACATTAAAGGGGTTAAGGGTTGACTAGATAATAAACCAATACGTTTTAGACGATAGGACTAATTATCAGCATATGGAATGTCTTCAATATTTCGGATTTCTTGGAAAAACAAGTGTTTTAGCTCGCATGTAGGAAAGATCCGGAAGTTGTTCTAATATTTTTATAGACTCCTTGCTCATTTTCAGTTCAAGTTTGTCTTCTGGTTCTCCAGTTCCCGAATTTGAACTTTCTCCACCTATTTTTGTAAAAATAATCATGAACTCCTGAAGGACTGGATTTTTATTTCATAGAGAACTAATAACTATTGCCGGTATTATATTTTTCCAAAGAAGCAACAAGCGAGGCATATTCGATACTTTCAAAGCACTATAACTTTATAGATTGGGCGAGATGAATTCTGTAATTTACCCGGAGACTGAGAGGAACTAGCTGGCGAGTTGTATTCTGGAGGGTTTTGATAAAAGTCTTCGATTTCTACTTGTGACGGTTTGAAGGACGCTTGTGGTTGTAACGGAGTATCTACAAGACTAGCTGCAAACTTCGGAACTTCAATTGTTCCCCATTTACCGCTATAGAGCTAATATTCAAAATTGTCAAAAGACTGGATTTCATTGCTTAGCTTCGTCTGATGCGGTGAATAAATATATAAATTACTTACAATTGTAGAGGGATCGACATTTAGACTCTTCAGTAGATGCTGATAGACACCGCTGTTAGCCCACTTAAATACAAGGCCATAACTGTCTTCAAATTCTTGAACGTGAGTCCAAGTTTTATTCGTGGAACCGTTCTTCAATTCCGTATCGATAGATTTGAAAGGCAGCATGTCGGAGGCCACTGACTCAGAAGCATGACAAAATAGTGACTTTATAATAGCATCGAATCGGTCTTCCATAAGTATATTGGTAGTGGGCACTTCGATTGTACCAATGGGCGGTGCTTCTGGAAATTATGTTATAGTATTGGATTCAGTGCTATGGATTCTCGTAAGACCAGAATAAGCAATTAGCGGTTACACGTAAAACATACCAGTGAGCTCGGAAGATGTGAAATCTCCAAAATCATCCTCGTCGAAGTCGTTAGTCATAGGTACTGCATTCGGTGCAGCATCTTCAAATGGTCTCCACTCGTCTTCGACAAGGTTCCCAGAATCACAAGTAGCAGGTAATACTGTAGAAATTGAACCAAGGCCATCGTATCCTATTGTGAGGTTTGGATCCATTCCAGTGTCCATTGGAAGAGGAGTAGAATGATCTATATATAACGTTTCTCGATTAGAACGCTGTTCATACTTTGTTTCGAATTTTGTACAGAACTTTTTCTGCATTTATGATTTATGACATGGACGAATAAGCAGTGGTAAATTCAAAATCAACGAACCTTCCAAATTCTTTGTTTCTGGTTTTGAGCAAGCAGTAGCATCACTGTAGGAGCTTGGAATATTGTCAATATTCTCGGCAGGATATTCTTCCAGTGGTGAACTTTCCGTCTCGGCATCTAAGAATTTGTATATATGATGTGAAATAATAATTAATTATATGTAAAAGTTCAAGTACTCCGAGTAAAATATATCAATAATTTCACCAAATACTTAAACTATCCGCATACGCCAAACACAAAAATTTGAAGCAGTATTACTCTCACCCTTAAATCCTGCAGAATGGAATTCATCGAAATCGTCTTCAACCCAATCTGTTTCTGAAGTGGAATTTGGAATGTGTTCTTGAGCAGTAGTCGTACAAGAGTCGTGATTTGGAGATGGTTCTAGATTATTCGCAGAAGCCAAGTGACCCGCAACGGCGTCCAGCAAATTTGATTCTATCTCCATCGGAACCGTGAGCCGCCTTTCATACTCTCGATTGGTAAATGCATGGTTGTCTACGATTACCTCTTCTTCTGTAATAAGTACAATGTCAGCACTATCTGCGCCAGAAGTTGTTTGAAAAATAATACTTTCGCCTGAAGACTGGATATGTTCGACTGTTGGCGTAATACTAATTGTGTCTGCTGCATCTGCGGGGATCATCAAAGAATCTAATGGACCACTTGTGCTTTCCGACGATGGTTGAACTTGACTTGTATTCAATTGTCCATTAGACAGTTCTATGGGATTCATAACAGTCATATCCTCGTCTTTGGTTCTATCCTTCTCGTCCGCAACACTCAGATTTAAGCTATGGCTTCCATGCTTAGGATTACAATCACCATTGACACGAGCAGGGGAATCCGGAAGAACATTGCTGGTTGCGGAAATTTGTGAAGGCGGATCCGGATCTTTAACTTTACTTCTTACTGGAAGCTTCTGTGGCGATGATAGTGGAGATGGATCTGAATAAAGATGGACAACAAGATCAAGATCAATAGTAAAACTCATACAAAGACATAGGATCCATTTTGAAACCATTTAATTGGTTTCAAGCCCTTTCAAATTAATTTCTAGTATTTCTTCAGAATTACCTCCTAGTATATCTAATTTAAGGCCGCCAGTACGGAACTCTATGTAGTCATCATTGTCCTCTTCTTCATCCCCAGAAGAGTCTAGAGGCGGAGGTTCATTGGAAATCATTGAAGGGAACATGGTTGACATGGCTTCTGTTGCCGAGTAATTCTTGAAACCAATTTCTAAAATTTGACAAATTGTGCATATGAGATGATTGTTCTATACCCACAATTTGCTGAAAGGCTGCCAAATTAACTTCTGGAACGTGATCACGTGATCAGAGGTGGTATGTATAGATTGCAGAGCCAACGTATGTCTTAAAATCATAAATCATTACTACGCAATAATATACGTCAAGAGTTACATCGACGTTGTAGGTAGATCGCGTAGCGTGTTATATTGGTAGGTATAAAGCAAAATGCCCTTGTAAATTGTTGATTTTAAACTCGTTACCACAAGCTTATGCCAATCACCAGTTCAGCATTGAAGGTAAAACAGAAACTATAACTTCATACTACAGCATATGGGTAAGAATTATGAATATTGAAAAGCTGCTTCCAGCTTCTATGTAGAATATAGAATAGAATGCGTCGTTGTCGTTGAGCTTTCACGGCCCAACCAACATAACACCAAGTACCATCCCTGTTGACCTTGCAGTCGCGGTGGCTGACAGCTGTATGCTGTTACTTGTGAACTGAATCATGTTTTGTTATATGAATGTGGCTTAGGTTATACTGTAATATAGTTAACTTTAAACTGCTGACTCACCCTTCGTTAAGTGAGAGGTCGGGAACAATGGTACAAAGTGAAAGTGGGGCGAGGTAGTAGGCTTCCGGCTGACACTCAACTATTCAACGGCTACGACTACCTCATCCTAATTTCCCGACTATCAAACACTTAAAAACATATTCAATATTTGAGGCAATAGATAAAGATTACTGCAATTTTGAATGGGGCCACTTCGCCCGTCTCAATTTTAATCAACCGAAAATTCTCATTGTAGTATTTGATGTAAATGTAAGTACACAGACAGACGTAGATACATAGATTATCCATCAACCAATACCAATTATCACTTTCACAATTTAGAATTCTGTGTCCTTGGTCTCCTAACTTCTCCCCATCCAAATTCCAGGCGATAGATGGAGATCCACAAGCTTTGGGAAAGATGCATTGTTCATGTTTGGATTTTAGATGTTGCATTTTGCATGATTGTGTTATTTGTTATTGTAAGCAACATTTTTATGTGGAAGCAGGAATAAAAGATTGATTTCGTTTTATGATTTGGGAAATAAAAATAAAAATAATATTTGCAAAATAACTACTTGCAGTGTGCGTGCAGTAAGGTGAATTTGCAACCAATTAATTGTTCAGAATTAACGCTTCGAGATTATGATTTGTTATTATTAAGCTATATGTATTTAGAATTTGAAGATTCCTTGATGTATGCGTCATGAACGTGGAAATGAAACAATAAATTAGGTACCTGCCTACTTCACTTGTGTATTATTGTGTTAATATTAAATTAAACGTAATTGTTATAAAACAGTAAAATCTTACAAGAACCAGATAATCAATCAATCTTGGCCGAGTATTACAACATTCTTAATCATGGTAAATTCGGTTGCGTTCCTACTTCCGACTGTCATTTAAGATATATCAAATATTGATCGTTGCCTCACTCCACAGCACAGCCCCTTATATGTAAATAAATCACAAATCCTAGCAACGAATATAGACGACAAAAAGAAAATAGGGGATCCGCGCAGCCTAACCTAGCCTGTACGATCTAATGAACGAACGGAACACAACTTTTACACATTGACTTTTCGAATATGGGATTCAATTCAATACACTTATTGTACAAATTTCCTTTATTCATGGTCAGTCAGACTTTTTAACTGAAATTATTTAATAAATAATAATTCTTGCATAATAAATATAGGATATCATGAGTGGTATTTGGAAGATCCCAAGTATTACAAATTACGATTGGCATTAGAGTGTTTTACTTGAAGCAATTAAAAAAGTATCAACATTCTCTGTATTCACTACGAATTATTTATTATGGACTGTTCCTGTCTCTGTCTGGGTCCTGTCAGTTCTGGAAAAACCTTACTACTTAAGCGTTTGCAGGCAGCAACTGATGCTGACCTGACGATCACGCCAACAGTAGAAACCGTTGGGACGAATATTGTTCCTATTCCAAGGAAAGCTTTCAGTAGCAATGATAAGGAAAAATCCAAACGTAGTTGGGATGAAAAGGATGTTATTGGAATCAGGGAAATTGGTAAGGCTAGGCTAGTGAATTTACGTAACTACAGAGAATGAGCTGTTTAAAAACAAAAATTCCGACTATGTTACTAAACTTGAATCCGAAGCACCAGTAAACGTTTTTAACAAGCGAAGTTGATGAATAAACAGGTGGATCAATGGCGCCGCTATGGCCATCATATTATGCGTCTGCCAACTTGGTAAATTCTCAATTCAATTTACGCATATTATGTACTTTATTTGAACATCACAGTAATGCGGATACTGAATTTCTTCAACCTTTCAGGTTATATTTGTGATTGACAGCAGCAGCCTATTCCAAGTTTCAATATCAACAGTCATGCTTATGGAAATGCTTTCTCATGAGAAATTAGTAGCCACAAAATTCCTGATCATCTTGGCCAAAAAGGATTTAACCAGCAGGAAGAAGTTGAATCATCTCAAGTTTATGATGAGATTAGATGAGATTGTTCGTCAAATCGGAAATCGGGCAACTGTTGCAGAAGTCAGTGCAATTACAGGCGATGGAGTTGAAGCAGTCCGAACTTGGATCATCCATAATTCACCTATTCGGTCTCATGGGCACTCAAGAAAATAGCCCGACCAAGTATTTAGCCATTTTTTTATCGTGTGTACCACTTTATTTAAATAGCTGTTAAATATGCACTCATAGTGTTACCTTCGATCGTTCAAGATGTATTTAGGTGGAACGATATTTCTATACACTAACTAACTCAGCAATAAATCTACATATATGTATAGGTAGTGTTTTATTGTAAATCAAATAAGTACATATAATTAATTGATACGGATATGCAATTTCAACACAACGGAACAATGGTTGGCTCGATCGAGACAATAAGTAATAAGCGCACCAGATTGATTTAAAAGGCCTACAAAAACTCTGTATCATCTGGGCCAATTGTAATCAAGAAAATCCAACCATGTGATTCACGAACTGTAACATGTTTCACCGCCTCCGCCTCTACTAAATGTAAATTGTAAGAAAGCTACAATAAATAATAGAATTGCGTCTCATGCAGTCCACGTAATGTTTAAGTAAATTATTAAATCTGCAACACACTAATGTGGGTTGCATTGTTAGATACAAAACCGTAGCTTAGTTTAGGCGAGGTTTCTTTTCAGGAGGTGGTTTCATTCTCTGTTGCGTGGGTGCCTGCTGACTATTTTGAACTTGAGCTTGAGCATTGTTAACGTTCACATCCTGCTTTGCAACAGTATTTTCCTTTCCATCTGCTTTCACCGCGTCCTCAACAACTACATCATTGAAAATATAGACTCAGTCAGTTTAAGTTTAAAACATTACAAGAACTTCAGCAATAAGAAGTTTGAAACTAAATTGGTATTTGCCAATATACCGGCCATAGGATTCGAGGAATGAGACATATATATATTTACGCAGGACATACCTGCTGTAGTAACTGTCTTTTGTGGAATGTCGGACTGGGCAGTACGATGCGGAAATTTCTTCGTAAGTTCCATTAAAAGTACGTCAACACGCTGTCGTTGAAACATTGAACTTGGATCGACTGCCTTTTCCCGTTTCTTTGTAGATTTGTCTTCATCCTTGTCCTTGAACTCCCAGGAATAACCCTTCGATGGATGATACCGGGTGTAAGATAAGCATTCATCGAAAGCCGACTGGAGATGATTAATAGTTGTCATCTATATTTAATACGAAAACATAATGCATTTATATGGTAATTATTTTGTTCTTAAGCTCGATCCTCAAGACTATGCCTTACCAGTCGTGAATTAATGATGGATCCAAGATCCGGTGCTTGATAGACCACTCCTGCTATAATATAGTAATCATTAAGCGGAGTTACTTGACCATTGGTATGACGATGCTGCTTTCGGATGACGTACAGCACGGGCTCTTGGACATGGAGAAGGACATATTCTATACCTTCCATGTTACTGTTCAGAATGGAAGGTGGATATAATTAGCAAATTAACCAGGTTGACATCAAATAAATATTAAAGCACAGGTCATTAGTGGATTTCCAGAATTACCTCAGGTGACTTGGGTTAAGTCGTTGCATCTTAATGATTTCATTGTTGCAAGTCTTGTCGTAGAATGGATTTGAGCGCTCAGAAAAGTAATCAAGGACGTTGGCCGGATTCAGCAGGGGAATAAATTGACTGTCATGCCAGGAAAGACCCAATAAATTCCCTGCCCCTGGATGATTAAAAAATATATCGAAACCCAAGACAATTCATTAATAGGGGAAGATTGACAGACGTGGTATGAACAACATCTAATTTATTTATAAGCTGTTGAGACTGGTAATGATTGTTGTATTCCTAATATGCTATCTCATTAGAGTAAGATTAACAGTGATTGGAGTAATTTACAACTACTTACAACTAGGTATATAACATTGAGTAAGACTTATGACATTTGTGGTTGAGCGGTACTACTATCAACACTTCGCAGTTTCAATTGTTCCACCAATTCCCATTCAGATTCGTTTACATCATAATCAATCATATTTTTATCAAGAATCCACCAACGATTTGCGAAACCAATGTCAAGAAATCTTTCACGGACTTCAGTGAGTATTGGCGCTACGTATGGACACCTGGCATCAAAAATTCCAACACACTTGTCCACATCGTGCATCCACATGACAGAGAATAAGCCAAGACTCTGATACCGAACTCGACCTTTAGCCATAAGTTTTCCAAGATTAAGAACATGTTCTTCAGATTTTGAGCTTCGAATTGCTGGGCCCAAGTTTGCAATTTTGGATCTGTTCTCTAAGTATTCGTCGTAGAATTCCATGTCGGAGGGATTTGACCAAATGCAGTATCCTAATGTTCCGAAAATGAAAAGATAGAGTGTAGATTTTCCTGGTTTTGCTTTTCCTTCTTTATAAGCTTCTTTGAACACGTCAAGATAATCGGTTATCAAAGATCTCCAAAAGTTGATCATATTCTCTTTGAATGTTTTCTTGACTGGAACAGACTCTGCGCCCGGAGTGACTTTCTCAGAAACTTTTTCCTCAGATCCTGGTTTCTGTTCTTGCTCCTGTGGCTTGTTAAAGATCGATTTAGTTCCTGATTTCAGTGGGAAACTTGAACCTAACGGACTTGGTTGATGAAAGGATCTCAGACAAGTCATTCCAAGCGTTCCCTTCAATACTGAACGAGATATAATAATCTGGCGAAATAGGACTCGACTCGGAGACATCTTCAAAGCTTCAAGATAGTTGAAATATCGTATGGTTCCTATTCAAATTTCGATTACTTTCCTCAAAGAGCTTAGCTGGAAGGAAGTGTACGGAGCAAGAGCCGAACGTAAACAGTTGAACTTGACGAGTCTATAAAATTGTAAAAAAAGTAAATGCGCTGTAGGTTTTTGTACGGTCACAGAAAAAGTTCTGACATCGTGTCAAGTAGCAGGCAGTAAAGTACTAGTAAAGATTACAATTTGTGAAACTACACAGATAATATGAACTAAGTAATTCACCATGTTTGTTCCTACATTTAAAATTAAAAATTATTTAGAGAACAAAGAAAATGTATAGGTAGGTATTTTTCTTGTTATAAAGTCACATTTCTAAGTTTTCTAATGAATCTTGAATTTCAAAGTATTAGGAGCTTCACGCGTTCGCCTTTTCGCAAATGTAGATGTCATCTTCCTAGCTAATCGTAACACCTAAAATTGTACATGTTACTGTAAATACATTGACTCCGTTTAAGAATACCCACATATGGCGTAATTATACGTTCATAGTTAACAGTGTTTTTCTCAAAGGTAAGACAGAAAGACAAAACCCAGAAATTATGACAGCAAATATAAAAAATAAAACTTACAACATATAAACCCTAATCTTGAATCTGATACCTACTCATTTGCAATTGAAGCCACGGATTCCAAATGTAAAATATGGGTTTCCAGGTCGATCACACAGAGGTCATGCCATAGGTAGTAAGTAACTCCAACTTGTATATGTAGTACTCCAGGTCCAGCTGATAAATGGCCCTGATGCCAGACCAAAACTGAAGCTCAGTTTAGTAACGAACAAGTGTAAGTAATACATCGTATGTCGGTCTGATGTAAGATGCAATATTTTAACCTCGCTCACGTACAACGTGCAACTTAGTTCGCGTCAAGCAACCAGTACTAAACTAATACATAACCATAACACTGAATACAGAATGAATAGAGTTGCCAACTTTTGACTTTGTGTAAGTTGCTCTAAACCAGTTGCATGCTACATGTGTAGTAAAATAGAAATACAATATAAT
>JAQFXY010000860.1:0-15693 GCA_034693865.1 Ceratophysella sigillata | reverse complement strand
GAATGAGGTAGTAATATTTCTAATTTAAGCTCCCATCATAGTGTTCTCTACGTCCAAGTATTACGTCCATCGTTCCTTGGATCAGACTTTAGACTTCAGTTAGGCTGATAAGGCCAATCTCCTCATTTGAATTCCGTCTCGAACTTCGGTCCATGCTGTAGGTCAACATTTCTGCTCCCATAATATCTCCACCACCTACCTGTATACTGCCCTGTTAGCATTCACCACACTGTCGTCTCCCGCCACACAATTTAGCGTGTGTGTGGGGCTGCCGCTTGTGCCGGCCGCCGTCGTGTTTAATCACCAAACACATTTTGGGCAATTTTTTTGTTGCGAAAATTTCTTGTAAAAAGTTGAACCAGGAACTTTTCTAATTTATTTTTTAAAAAATCTACATAGAAGGATATGATGAACATTATAGCACTTGACCATTTGTCCCATATTGGGAAAACCGTTCGAGAACTTTTAGGTTCCTTCCGCATGCAAAATGGCGCAAAATGAGGTTCACTCGACTTCGCACGATCCCTAGAGCAATCTAAAAAACATTTTAGAAAAATACCACACACTGCACTTGGCCAAAGATCGATCAAAATCATAAATTAATTCTAAATATAATACTAGAATATTCCCTTTAGCGAAAATCTGAGTGTGTCACTCTGTATGGCTGTGGTCAATCTAAGGTTAGCATGTAAGCCAGACAGAAGAAGCTCCGGATTAGTCATAATCTCCACTATCCTCATTATTCTTCCCGTTGTTGCGTAGCTTACAACTAGGAAATATACGACAAGCTTGTTTGTAAATCTCTTAGCAAGAAAATTGGAATTGCAAGATTCGGCGCGGGAAATTTGACGGGCTACCGATATATCAACTGCGAATTTCAGCAATTTTGAGTTGAAAATTCAATTGACATTCACATTTTCGATTTCATTACTGTCAACTGTCACCAGCCATTTGACAGTTTGAAAGTCGCAGGTCACAGGTCACAGTGCCTGTTTTTGTTATTGCTCGTCGGTATTTCAGGGTTTGTTCACACTGAGGACGTGATGGATATCCAGCAGCGAGACGTCAAGTCGTTATTGACGATTAAAGGTAAATTAATCATAAATAAAACATTAAGTGTCAGAATAAGTCGAGCATGAGTGGAATACGAGATTCTGTGTCTGTTACAGTTAGATTAATCATGTTTGTTGATTTGAGGTCATGGATCATGGCATGGCTAATAATATATGTTGTACGCATTCATGTTCACGTTATTTCGTATGTTTTGTATTATGTAGGTACTTCAGTATTATTAGTAAGTAAATAGTAAATCCATTAAAATCACGTGTCATAATTTGTAATTGTTACGCTTTGTGCAGTGCTACGTCTGATCAAGCCGGCACTCGTAGGACCATTGGCTCTCACGTGCGACCCTCAGGATTTACCCGGGGATCTTTGGGAAAGAGAACTTAAAGCGGATGTAACGTCTGTTTCTGGAATCGAGTCACTATCGCTAGGGAATTTCCTAAGGCTTCCCCAAGGATTTGGGTAACTTATATCTAGTCAAGCTGTTCTTTTCTTAATAATTGTTGATTCATTTTAATTTGCTGTGTACTTGAACAGGAACATGTACTTGGGAGAAACTTTCTCTAGCTATGTCGTCGTGCAAAATGAAAGTCCAATCACAGTTACGGATGCGAACTGCAAAGTAACTCCAACTTACCTCAATTTTCTTGTTTACTGATTCGCTTCACTTCGAAACTAAAACGCTTGTGTTCTTTTGCTTTGTGAAGGTCGAGCTTCAGACTCAAACGCAGAAGTTTGTGCTGGCGGACAAGAAGGTGGCGTCTGACATGAAGGCAGGGAATACCATTGACATAGTGATGCATCATGAGGTGAAAGAAATGGGAAAACACATGTAAGCCTCCTTGTTTGTGTATCAGGAATAGATGATAAACTATTAGTAGTCCGAAAATACAAAATACTACAATATTTGTTTCTGCTACAGGTTAATTGTTACCTTGTCGTACAATGTACCAAGTGTGATACCCACCGAGCCAATTATTCTCGAACGTTATTTTAAGTTTCAAGTCAAGAAGCCCCTAGACGTCAAAACAAAACTTTACAATGCCGAGGTGAGTAAATTCGTGATGAGAGAATGCGTTTCGGCACATGGAGAATATCTAATCTAATTGTTACACGAATTATTTACAAATTATTCTGCAGTCCGACGATGTATTCCTGGAAGCACAGGTTCAAAATATTACGTCATCAGCAATTTGCCTAGAAAAAGTTGACTTAGAACCCGCGCCTGCATTCAACTGTAAGTATTTCTCCAATCAGGCTACTCCATCAATTTTTTACCTAATTCTTTATTCATAACTAATCGCTTCACTTAGGTATTCCCATGAATGATCCCTATGACTGCAGTGAACTGATAGGCAGGGATGAAGCATCCAGTCTCAGATTTAATGCCAAACCATTGTGGCCGAATAAGATGCTTGACGTGGATGACTCATATCAATTCCTTTATAGGCTGACTCCAAAGTTGGAACATGCAAGGTCAGCTACGAATATTGGAAAATTAGACATTATCTGGCGAACCGCATTAGGAGACCGAGGACGACTTCAAACATCACAATTACAGAGACAGGTACGGATGATTGGACGGATATTTTTGCCAATATAATTAGCATGCATTGGTCACTCCAACGACTAAAATAATAATACTTTAATTATTTCGATTTCAGCCACCGATTCTCAATGAATTGAAGCTAACAGTTGAGAAAATACCTGATATATGTTCTGTTGACACGCCGTTCGATGCCAGTATCAAATTGATCAACACAACCACGTAAGTTATTACTCAAAATCGTAAGCATCAATTCTATGATACTGATACTGTATAATAATTCGAGTATGGTTACAGCGAACGTGAGATGGACCTTTACCTTGACTTGGATTCCTCCAGTCCAGAGGGGTACAGTTGGCTGGGGCTAACAAAGTCCAGAGTGGGAACTCTGAGCGGTGCGAAGCATCTAGAAATTACGCTTTCTGTTTTTCCCACGAGGACTGGGCTGATCAATATCTCAGGAATTCGTATTACGGATATGAAGAAAGGCGAAAAGTTTTTATTTAATGATATTGTTCAAGTATTTGTTATTCAAGATTCTTAAGAATTAAAACCTAAAACTAATGAATACAATCGAGCAAGAGTTTCAGCCATTTCAAAGGTATCATGCAAAGCTGGTCGACTATTTAAGTTGTAAATTATTACTAATTAACTAAAGATAAGAACTATGGACTTTCTTTCGATCATAAGCTCGTTTCACGAAATTGTTGTCCCGCCAAAACATAAGATAGGAACGTGCACTAATCTCACTAACTAATTAAATTAATTTATACTAGCAGATTAGATACACGTGCATATTAGTAAAGTAAGCAATCCGAATTTCTGCATTTCATTTCATTCCAGAATTACGAAAGGGATAGAATGATGATTTACAAGAGGGCACATGCTGACTTTTCTCTAAAAGGATTATTTTTGGGCGGATGAAAGCCTTGATAGAGGCAATCGTCACGTTGGTGTTCCGCTACATATCTCTGAAAGAAAAACATGCGAATTAATGCACGGAAACAGCATTTTAAACTCAATCAGCTCCACCCATGCATTAATTAAATATGCTAATTCTACAAATACTATATAAAGCATATCTATGAAACTATAAACCAAAACTTATGAAATACAACTCAGCAGATTCCGTGGTATTGTTTAAGTTGATTCTTCTTTCTAAATTCAGATTTGATTGTATCGAACGTCAGATTTTATTATACTAAATGGATAATGACTATGGGTGAAATGTGTTCCTATTGCGTTTCAACAGCGTAGCATGGACACAGTATGCCGTGAAAATTAGAGCTTTCGTAAACAAGTGAGTCTTACGGCCCTGTATTGTGTTTATGTACTGCTTACAATTAATTGGTGAGTACATTGTGCGATAGTGTGTGCGCAACATGCAAAAATATATGTATTTTAAATAAGAAATGGGTGATATATTTAATACATACATTAAAGCTCAAGAGTTAATGGAACGTGTTACAAACATAGTGAACGCCCCACGCCAAACGACCTACATAGAAAAGTTGTATATTTTAACGAAGCAATGAACCCAAGTTATGAAATTAGGCATGCACGTTTGGTAAAACGACTAGCATCAGGCATCTACAATCTACCGGAGATTACAGGGTCTTGTATCAGGTCTAAAGTGGGGATAGGGTTTGTTTGAATGGGATTCAACGAGAAGCTGATGTTATTGTTGCAAGTCCTTATAAATCTGTGGGATATGTAAAATCCATAAAAAGGCAAAAAAATAATAATACATATAATCAAAATACATGGAACAATTGACGAGAGGTGGGCATGCACTTGGGTAAAAAAGGCAGATGACAATCACGATACCACCAAATTAAAAAACGTCTGCTTCCGACAAGGGTCAAGTCAACAATTAACCAAACCTCCAAAATGCTTCCCACATGCATTAGTATTAGTTGGACTTGATTTTAGAATATACCCATGATGCCGGAATCTTGCCATTTTTTACTCAATCCGACCAACCCATGTGCATGCTAATTCTACAAATACTAAATATCTTAACCAAAACGTGGTGAAATTCAACGCTGGGGATTCCTGGTGTGCTGCGGTTGATCAGTACGAAGTATGTGGCCATTATATGAAAATGAACAGCATATTAGGACTTACCAAAACATCACATTTGTCTTACTTGATTCGTCGTTCTAAATTCAGATTTTATTGTATCAAACGTCACATTACACTATCCTACACGGTGGAATATGAATGAAACGTGTTCTTTTCAACTTTCCTTAATTAAAAGAATACAGCAGCACGGAAACAGTATGCTGTGAAAATGAGAGAATTCGTCAAAAAATGAACATGGATCTTACGCATAAATTCATAGTTGTGTATTATGTACAGCTTATAACTAATTAAGTGTGTGCCTGGTGAGGAGAGTGTGTGCAGCGTGCAACAATTTAGATATTACATAGGGGATTGATATAATACATTAAGACTTAAGTTGTAAAACATGTAACAAACATAAACATCAGGTAAACGCCATACGCCAAACAACAGAGAAACGGAGTATTTAGGAAGCCAAGTTAACAACGTAACAACAATTACTCACATAATGCCATTTCTAAGTTGAGAACAACATTGTTTGAGAGAGGAAGTCTGAACCCGAGCCCAGGTTAAGAGATTAGGCGTGAACGTATGCTAAGGACTACAGTACAGACATCTACAAGAGAGTACAGGATCCATTCTTTCCCCAAGGATTGTGTTTGTTTGAATGGAATCCAACGAGAAGACAATCCTCTTGTTGCAGGTCCATTATAAATCTCTGGAACAGGAGGAATACATAAAAAGGAAAAATAAATAAATAATATAATCAAACTAGAACAATTGACGAGAGCGAGGAGGGAGGGGGGCATGCACTTGGGGCAAAAAACAGATCAAGATTACGAGACGACCAAACCAAAGAACCAGAACGGCTTCCGACAAGTAGTAACTCAACGGTCAACCAAACCACCACAATACATACCCACATGCATGCATTAATTTACCTAAATTAGTAGACTTCATTAGAAGACACCCATGCAACCACGACTACTCAAAATCACAAAATTATGACACAAACTCAACATGAAGGGCAAATGATTGAAAAAGCGAGACACTCCAAAAAAAGTGTTACAGTAAATAAACAGTAGCTTTCACAAAAAGCAAACAGAGTACATTTAGAAAGTGAAAAACTTTGATTTGATTTTTTTGCATTTACTCCGTCTTGGAAGAAGTGAGATTTTGGCTGAAGTATTTTTTATGTCTTTTAGAATACTCTCAGGTTAAGCTAACAATTAATTATATTCGCATAGAATTAATATTTATCTCTACATTCTCTCATTAAGCCTAACACTCTCATTGGGTATTAGTTTGGGCGTAATACAAAAACACGATATAAGATTAAGTTTTATTTTGTTCCGGTGCAAGTGTGAGACGGTTGAAGAGTTCAAAGATGACAACACAGAGTGACGCTTGTTGCGGGCTGGCTTGCTCAGAAGAAGCTTAAGAAAGTGTAGCGTGTCGAATGCTGGTGTTTTTTTTAAAATGAGAAACAGTTTGAACTCAAACAAACAAAAGGGTGTTAATCTCGAGTTTAGGTCGAAATTAGATCACAGCACAGCTACTCTTTTCACGGAATGGATTTGCTTTCTGTGAGCTGAACCCAATGAGCAAGAAATCTTCCTGCTCGTGGTCTCCTATGTACTTCTATACAAAGACAAAAAACGAGACAAACAAAAACAGAATTCTCACACCGGATCACTCACATCACTCACTCATTCTCTTCTCCACTTCAAAGTGGCTAAATTTACTAAATTGGTCTACAGCTAATGTCAATGGATCACGTATTTCTTATTAATTAACCCTTTCAACTCCAAGAACTCATGCACTGATCCTGACCTACTTTAAAACGCTATTCTTGAAACTACAAATCAGTACCGTCTAGATTGCTCTCGTTTGATCGCTAAAACTAGAAGTTAACTATTGAGTATGCTAAGTGGATTGAAGTAAAAAAGGACAGGACAGTGCCTACCCATGGAGAGAGCCTGTAAACACCCCTTGAATACTTCCCCCTCTAGAATCATTGAAACATGGTGATTACTTCTTCACGGGGTGTTTACCATGTGTGCCCTGTTCTTTACTATTACTTCAACCCTGGTAGAAAAGTTTTTATATTCTGAAATATGTAAATCCATACCTTGATCTCTTCAACGGCTTGTGAAACATTGATCCGTTTGATGGCTGCCTCTCGTCGGAGCTGTTCCACGATCAGCCTCTGCTGCTGGAGACTCGACATCTGTAATAGTAATCATGCGTTTAATTTGTCACTTCGTTATACACTAAATTCACTAAATTGTATTATTATGCTTCGAGTAGGAATTTTTTTTAAACTTACAAAACCCGCAAACTCAGGCATGCTCAACTCAGTATTGAAAAAAAGTTCGCGTAAACTCGGTAGTAGTGTACTGGGTTGGAGTTGAAATGGAGCTCTCTCATAACGATAATAGTCATTATAGTAGACTATCCCCGGGTTGTTAGTCATTGTTAGTTGTAAGTGGATTTTAATCTAATATACTATTATCTCCTAAAGCTGTAACGATTTCAAACACGAGAAATTGCAAACGGCACGGTAATTAATTTTCCAAGCCTTTACAACGTAGGTACTCGATACAAGTTCACAAATACAAATGTAATTTTACTGATAAGAGAATCGTTACAGTGGTGTACACACACAGCCTCCCATCATAATCCCAAACTTACTACAGCGTTACCAATAACAAACTACAATGAAGAATGACACGACAGGAAATTCTCTAAAATCTCAAATGCATCCGTCTATCTTGTATATTTCCAGTATCAGGCAATTAAAGCCAATACTGATTGAAGAGCATGAACGTACTGTACGAATATGATGAGTTTAGCAAACTTGTTGACTGCTGGGACTGGGACGTGTCGCCTGAAGTTACAATTTACCACATGTCTTTCACCCTATATTCTATAATCTATAACCACCAACTGTGCTATATTAATAAAGATATGCCATCGCTATTCCTGAATTAAAGTGCGGATATCAATATTGGCGCAAATTGATGAAACAGACCATGATGAGTACTAGAGTTCTAAATGTTACGAATAAATCTACGTGGTGCGTTATTCCTAGGCTTGGAGCTAGTAGGTAATCATAATGATGCCTACTTCTTGCGTAAGTACCAAAGTACCAATACACTTCTGTGCTTACATTCTACTCGCGTTCAGTTTCAATTCAACAATCACTGAGAATCTAACAATTTGCGCTCAGTTACAGTCAGCTCAGCACAGTTCATATACCTACTCGCTCGCTCGCCATTCAATAAACCGTTCACTAATACATAATTTAGTTTTGCAATTTTTATTGGTGCTCCGCTCCGCAAGAATCCGAATTCTGGGTTCAAAGTTTTCTGGATGTGTCGGTCTCACTTTTTCGGAGATTATCATTTGTTTCAGTTCAAACTATGAGCTGCGGATCCTCAGGATCCCATTCTGGCTAAATGCATGTTCGGCCGAAATAATTATACAGATCCGGATGAGGATCCCGTTGCCGGTGATTATGATAGGGGGTAGGATTCTGTATATCTTGTGGTCGGGCACTAGGACATAGATATGGCATAGCATAGCAAAACGAGACGAGTTCAAAGAGCAAGTTATACACTCAACAGCCATGGGGTTGTTGGTGTTATCCTTTAGGTCGTTGGTAAAATTTCAAAGTGCTTAGATTGTACCCACCCACATACTTTAGACAAAGTCCCTTATGAAGAAAATGCTCACCCAGGACAAAAGTTACCACCGTCGTTGAGATTACTTTTGTTTCAACAAGTTTCCCTAGATGTATCAGGTTCAGAATCTGAAAACAGTCCCTACTTTGGGCCTGAGCGGGCACACTGACACCTCAGGGGAAAAATTATTGAAACAAAAGTTCTCCTCGACTGTCGACGAGGAGTGTCAAATCTTTGGTCCGGGTGTTTGTCTTCATAGGGTCACTTGTCACTTGTCGAAGGTACATAGCCATGTGGGTACAATAATTAATTCTCCGAAATCCAAACACATAAACGAGTATTCACACAATCCAACGCACTCTTGAACAATTTATTTATGTAATGTACTAATACTCCACTCATACAACATATGACACATGGTCAACGACCTATTTGCAGGTCACAGTTTATTAAATGAAACACGCTCGTCCGGGTTCCTGGTGCCCAAATACGAACGGGGTACCTAACCTATATAACCTAATAGTTACTCTTAAAACGAGTAATTCTGCTTGCGCCTACAATGCACTGACAATTTCAACAAAACTTTTCTCGCTACGCGCTTGACTAATTACCTAACATTTTCAAATGACCTGAGCCTGACCTGACATTTGACATGATGACTGTTGCTACATAATACATAATAATAAATTTGATAAGTTTCCTTACGGCTGTTGTTGTTGTTGCGGCGGGGGGAGTTTCTCGTGACGTGATGACGGAGTTATTGAACCGATTCCTCCAAGTTTAGCGGGTTTAATTGTAGATTAGTTGATCTCCAATTTGCGAATTTGGATGACGGGAGAAAAGTGGAAAAGGAGCTAGACTGACGAATGAAGAATGTGGACCAAAATCAATGGACTTTCTCCCTGTTGTGTGCTCTGCCTTGGCTTTCCCTGGTGCTTGGCTACAGGCACATCCTTATATCCACAGAGCTAAACGAAAGGTTCCTCTACCCAATAGATTGCATTGGGTGTGCCCAAATCCAAAGACGTCAGACAACCGCCTTTATTCAACATTTCAAACCATGCTTACCTCCTACATAGCACTTCCTCTGTATCTCGAGCAAAATGACTGATTCTCAATCTTCAGAGAAAAATGCAAAGCTGCCAGGCAAAATATTGCATAACTGGTTTACGCAGTTTTAAGTAAAAAATTAGCATGGAATTTTAGTACTTTTGCCTGCAGATGCCCAGGGTATATGAGTAAACGTTTGTGTTGACGCAAATATACTGCACGCAAAAGGCAAACTGTTACGTATTGCGTGGGCTTGTGCTTATGCTTGAGTTACATTTCATCGCAGGGCGACTTGACGTTGGTTGTACGTGTACGTTCTATGCCAAATTCAATAATATTTGTTCATTACGAAATGCATTTTTTTCCTGAATTTCTAAACTTAATTGGAATTTAATTGAATTTTAGCAACCACTAATGTTCCTGCATGATCTTCCACAACACTTATGTACAGTAAAGGATGATGGATAATCTACGTGCCATTAGAATTAAAATCACTTTAATAATCAAACAGTGTATTTGCCGTATTCATACCAGAGGATTAAATAATCTAAATGCACAGCTTATTAAACAATTGCTACAAGAGCTGGTTGTGTTTTCGTTGAGATTGTAAATTATCAAAGTGGCTGTCGAAATAGTTATGAAACTTTCCTAGCTTTTTATTGTTATGAGCTAGGGTGGGGATTTCGGCCTAAGTACATCTTGTTTTACCGTGTGTGTACATAGTTCCAAACATGCGGTGCGGATACCTACGAACAATTTAATCAAGAATACCAATACAAATAATGCCAGGTTCGTAGATTTGCATATTTTCGCATAATATTTTTGTAGTGCGTATTCCCATCCATTTTAAGATAATTTCCATAAACACGCATCAATACCAATATTAGGCAACACTGTGAAGAAAAACGCTCAAAAATTGCTCTATTTCAGTATATATGTAATTTATACATAAATTATTTTGTACAATAATATGTTTTAATAGTTTTTATTGCCTAAAATTGCGTGTATAAGTGTATATTCCTTCCCATGCATTTATGAACCCAACGCTAAATCCGCCTTCCCTTCGGAGCTTTACGTCGGATAAAAACTATTTCTGTCTTGTGTTATCACTTTAAATTGAAATGGCTTAAATAATCAAGGCTAGACAGCCTATGCTGAAAAACATGACACAGGAGAATAATAATATATGTATATCAGTTGAAATTTAGAATTGTGAGTCCCTCGATTGAATTTTTGAATAAGCGCTTCCTTTATTCATCAAGACGCTAAAATTATTTGAGTAATTAACATAAGTGTATATATGTATATGTAGTATTTTAGTACATAGGTAAGTATGTGTGGGTATTTTAGATTTAATTCAACCATAATTAATAGCTATTCCCATTTTCAACTTGTCAAACGTAAATACAAGCAAGATAGATAAGAAGTAGTGTAATTGTAGCAATGAAATCCTCAAGCATACAAACAATTCATTTACAAATAAGTTTTCAATATTCAAATTCAACCAATCAAACAGAAATTAAGTTGTAGAATCAAGTGTCTCACATCTGAAGAGCCGCATGCTGCTGCCATGCATTGTAAGACATCCCAATCAAGCAGTATATAATAAATACTTCATGAAATGATTCTGTAGAATACCCAGTGCATTTTACCCTACACTAAAGTAATTAGAAGTGTTTAGATTTTATATGGAGATACTTATTGTTAGTTTGAATAGAGATTAAATTCATTCATAGAATTAGAAGTAATTATCTAAGCTATATTTTAATAGTTTGTATTTTAAGTTGAGAAGAATCCGTGCATCTCCATATGCCCAATATAATTTTCTCTGTCACGTAGTCCCATTCCAAATCAAAGCCAGTTTGAATTTTGATCTTGATTCATTTATTTTGCTTGAACGATTCACACTACTTTATAACTAAATATACAGAGCTGCTCAGAGCAAGCTGACCAGTTATTTAAATTAATTACAAATAAAAATTGTAAACCGTTAACTTAACCTATCCGTTTTGGATGCATGAATTCAATTGTAAGTAGGTCAACTTGCTGGGAGCGGCCATGTAAATTTAATTACAGACATCTGATTGGCTAACTTAATGAACAATTATGAACAATTCAGGTAAGAGGCTCGTAATAAGCTTATGGAAATTAGCTGTACAGTACTTGACAAATCTGTGGAGCCTCAGAAGCATTCTCCCGGAAGCGGACAATTACTTTTTTTTTAATTTTCACAATCCATAGTTCATAATTCATAATGCCACCAAAGAAACGTTGAATTGAAGATACACGTTTTAATTTTCCTCGCAAAGTATCAAACTTAATCTAATACTCTAAAACGTAACTATTTCTCGAAAATTGAATAAGTAAGCTTATAGTAAGTTGTAATTACTTAAGATTAGTGATTGCTTTATTTTCACAATTTATGGCAGTATGATGAATGATTAATCATATCTGGAGAGGGGCATTTTTCACTAAAATCAATTGTTTTATCAACATTTGAATTGAAATTGAGTCTAATTATTCTCGTTTTCTTTGTATCAAAGGCACAAAAGAACAGGTAGTAACTGGAAACATTGATTTTACGAACGAATTTACAGAACTGCACGTTGAAGAAACCTATTCAGAAGCTCAACTAAGTTCATAAACCAAATCAATTAAAATAATTAACGGCGTAAGTTAACGTATGATGTTTAATATAATTTTTGATATTTTTACAGTTAATTCAACATCTCGTCTTCTAATTTACAAAGCTTTCACAATCCACGAATAGGATGTTACACAACAATATCTCACTCTATCAATTATTGGTACAGTAAAGGTCCACAGAGCTGACCAGAGCGAGTTGGCCAGCCGCTTGAATTACGTTTAAAAAAAAACGCTCAAACCGCACTTCGTAGGATATTTCAGTCCGGTTTGGAATTTCCTAGCACAATATTAACGACTGGCCAATTCGCAGTGCCCAGCTGTTTACAATATAATGGAATCTGTGATTATCCTCGTGCTAAAACGTCATCATTATCAGTACTGCCATTTTTTAAATAAAATTCTTAAGATTAGTATTGAATGGTGCAACTAGGGCACGCCTTCATAATCATGCACACCAAAGAGCTTTCACCAGAACAGCGGTTGTGCACGTACAACACCTTGCCAGTGAAAGTAAAGATTCATTAGCACGCTCAGATTCAACCTTTTTCACTTGGTGTGACCATGATGCTCGTCTTACAAGTAGATTTTAATTGAAATTTTGTTAAGTTAGGCTAAAATTAGCTTTATCCACAATTCACATGTCCATCAACTGTGCTGCTGGACAGGATGCATTTATCCACAATCTTTCCGCATAAAGCCCAAAATTATTTACAAGGTAGTAATTAGATATTCTAGAATCGTATGTCTTTTTGTTGATTGAAATGAGCACTTCTATTTATATACAAGTGAATGCATTGAACTGGATATTGATAATTATCCATTCTGTACAATATACATAATGCCAGAACCTACTAGCCAAGCTGTCCCCAGAGACAATCGTATAAAAACAGTAGATTAGCTAATGTTTTAACAGCGGAGAAGGTAAAGGTAACTAGAGGTCACACTCGGAAATATATTTTAACTCAACTTTAGTTAATATTTACAGAAGACAGAGAAGTGGTATATAAGTTGTAGGTAGTTATAGCCAACAAAGGATGTAATTAGGTAATTTACGTATATTAACTACGTAGGTATGTTGTAAAAATATTCCAAAAGAATAGCCGAGTGATAGTAGTATAAACTTTGTAGTGGTTCTCTTTATACAAATTAATTAGTGCACTCAATCAGTAACATTCCAAAGGTAATGCTTGGCTTGCTCCTACTAATGTATAGACTAGACAGACTCAACCATGAAGTGCCAATGCCTCAAATTACACGTATGCTCGATAGGCAGAGAAAGTTGTAGGTGCTAAATAGCTTAGGTTAAAGATATACCATCACCATGGAAAAGTTGTATGCCTGTCTGTTGTGTGAAGGAACAGGGGTCACGCGAAAACACCGATTGAGATGTTGGTTAAAACACATGGTAAACACCCATGGAGAAAGTTTTGGTTCAAATCCATGATAAACACATGGAGAAAGTTGATAAAAAAAACATGGTTTGAATACAAGCCATGGCAAAGACTCATGGAGAAAGTTGAAAAAAACCCATGGTAAACGCCGATGGAGAAAGTTGGTAAAAATCCACGGTAAACACATGGAGAAGGTATATTTGAAAAAAGTATTTCGGTTTCATTGATTTTACTTATGTTAAGTTGCCAATGTTAAGAAGCCAATGCGTGAGTTTTCAGTGGGTGGTTACCATGGGTGTTTACTATGGGTGTTTACCGCGTGTCCCTTGCTCCTTGCCTCAATCAATTCTTCTAATAGTTAAGTGCCCTGATCAGTAAGTTGTAAATATATACATAGCCTTGCTATAGTTAGTATAATTGTGATAGTTATAGCTTAACAGCTTTCTGGGAACAAGAACATTATTAGTTCAAGCGCCATTTTGTATTTGGCTACCGCCGATTACTTGTATAATGTATGTATGTAAATAGATAGCTGTCCTGGATCAGTTCTTAAATTTGGCTAATATTTATAATTAAATACATTTACATCGAATTGACTCAAACTGTCAAGTCCAGTTTGATACTACCAATAATCAATTGTCATTGTCACAGTTTCTGGTTTGTTCTTAACAGAGAAATTGTAGAGAGACTTAATTAAGGATTACAACTGAAATATATTACATTTTACATTAGTACATTGCTAAAGAATTTGTGATTATCCCCTGATTTTGAAAAGCTTTGAAGACTCAATATTCACTCAATAGCACCTAATCCTTATGCCTAGCCCTAAGCTTAACTAATTAAAAATTGTGTAAAATAAGTAAGCCTCTTTATACGATATAGATAACTAGAGCAAGCATTCATTCCTCCGAATTCGTGCATGGCAATAATAACCAACCCACGAATAAAATATACTTAAAATTATTCTTAATTTTCCTTAATATGGCTAAAATTGAATTCAGGACAGAACTGTCACTCGGACACGTCACTCGACCTAATGATAGTATTTCCCTTTTAAATCCTACTAGTCACAAGTACATTTCAAATCACAATTAAATCTAGTAGCTATGTGCTTCACTCTCCATTTATTGTTGATATCATCACTATACATTATAATGCGTCTGCCTTCTCTTTCCTCCAATGGAAATCATTCAAATCGATTGCCGCTCTCATCAGTCATTCCAAAAATTCCAAATTATTCGCCTAATACGCCAAGAATAAGTATATTGTACGATAATTGAATCTTAGGACTGATGTCAGTCGATTGTCTAGTAGATTTATATAATATTTCCTATTTTGTCTTGCATTATTTAATGGATTTAGCCTTCACGAATAATTTATCAGTATTGATTATCCTTCTTGACTCCGTCACCTGAGTTTTTGATTTTTGATTTAAGTTTGGAGACTAAATAATCACGCTCTAGCTTGTAGCTTTATCACAAAACAGTTCTTTTTTTTTTGGATGAGGACTTTCACCAGCAGGAAAAATAGTGTAGTCAAAATGATTGGTGACTCTGAAAAGTGAAAGTCATCCGCATTACTGAATAACACAGCAGATGCCGCGAGGGAGCATGGGCCCACCATTGGCCTGGATTTGGGTACGAATAACGTTCAGGCCCGGCGTGTGGGAATTGAAGACGGGCGGCGGGGGAGACTCGTAGAGCGGCAAGCCGTCTTCCGCCGACTCAACGTCCCAGGACTCTGGCACGGCTTCACCAGAACCCTTCGTCGTGAGCACGAGTTCTTGGGCCAGGGACAAGGGATTTACGTATAAATGAGGGAAAGTCTTGTCAATTCCGGCTTGGACGCAATCGTCATCATCAAAGTAGTCATCAGGGTCAGGGAATCGTTCAGGCTCGTTTTCGAGCATCAGGTGTCGACCTCTGGGAAGGCTCTCAGGGTCAAACGTACCCAGTTCTTCGTCTTCAATTTCATCACATGAATGGATCACGGGGTCGAGGGAGAGGTCAATTCCTTGATCCGGCTCAAACACAACACCGAATTGATAGTATTTGGCAAATTTCTGGGGATCACAGGTCTCGGCCGAATTCCCGTCGTCGAAAGTGAGGGAATTTGGGGAAGTTGGAGATGTAGGATCGATTTCTCTCTCTTCGGACCGTCGCTTGGACTTATTACTGGTTTTACAGGGTGTGGACTCGGGAGAGCTGAGCTCGAGTCCGGAATCTTCATCGATGGCTCCTGGTTG
>JAQFXY010000859.1:0-15694 GCA_034693865.1 Ceratophysella sigillata | reverse complement strand
ATGTCCACTTGTAGAGAAATACTCGAGTTATCGTGTTCACGGACAGCCATCGTTTCAAATTCGATAGTAATATTATAGTTGTTCATACAAACCAGAATTGGAGATTAAACGCTCTTTTTTCTATGATTCTGATGTTTTGCAGTTTGCCAGATTTAGAAATGAATTAAAAATGCGTTTTACGCCCCATTGCTTTCTCTTTAATTATCTAAAGTATTCCATGCTCGTCATTCTAAATATAAACTCAGAATATCCGAGCTATTATTTATATTACTAATTGATTACACAATAAAAGAAGAACGTCCGGATCCGTATAGTCTTAAAATCAGGATCATATCAATGTGTGAGTTTAGCCGCTGAATTTGAATTTATTTCTGTGTTCCAAGGTGCATCCCGCGTGGTGTTCATCCATGAGGCTACAATAATCCGTTCCTTGTATTTGACATTTGACATTCAACATTCGGCATAACTTTTGACTTATCCGGTGTGAATATCCCCAAACTATTCTTAAATATTCTGTTCACTAGTTCTGGAATCGACAAGGGGAAGCTTGCGTCAATACGGTGAGTGGGGATGTACATACAAGTAATTTATTTTGTATTTTGTAAAATAACTTACAACTTAGTGTCATTTCTGCTGACTGTGACTGTGCTGATCGCAAAAACCTTTATAAATCTACGATCTGATGCAAATCCGTTTCCATATCCTTTTTTTTATACAATAATCTAAATTGAAACATGTTTAATATTCAATATTGAACTATATTCAAGAATGCAAAGTTTTGATTCATTTGATAAGGATTGGGCTTAGCGTATAATTGCGCGTATGATTTGTGTGAAATTACAACGTGTTCAATTGCAATGACAGTATTTTTTATTGTCAAGTATGTACTTACTAAATGTGTGAAATTACTGTGAAAATAAAATTGTATTCTTTTAAAGTCAAAAACTTGCTAATACAGTTTAAAGTACCGACGCAGCGCTCGTGCTAATCGCGAAATATGGCTGCAAGTAAATTGTGTTTTATAAAAAAATATATTTTATATACTTACCTGACACTAACCATTGTTGATTGTTGATCAATTTCAGGCAACACAGCTTCTCCAATTCTGAATCAACCGAAAGGCCTATTCCTGGTGAAGGGTGCAAGCTACGATGAAGGCTTACAGTGTAGGCACAGATACCTAATACAAAATTCAAGATATATGTATGATGAAGTTAATACTAATTCAATTTTGTGTCTCCTGGTCCTCAGTTCCAAGCTCTTCTGGGTACGGTGTACAGGAAGGGAAATGTGGCTTTTCTTCCCGATGGGGACACTCTTCTTAGTCCCGTTGGAAATCGAGTGACGTTGTACGACATGAAAAGGTAGAACAACTATAGATAGAGGCTCTTATTTGATTTAAAACTGAACATTTAGAATGCGAGCGGTTGTATAACTTATTGATTTTCTGATGACTTGTTATAGGAATGAAGTCAATACTCTTTCAGTTGAAGCAAGTCACAACTACACTGCTTTGGATATTTCACCCAACGGCACAATTTTAATTGCTGGAAATGAAAGTACGATTATTTGCTACAGTATGTATTCTTGCAAAGGGTTACGTGTAATGCAAACGTTAATGTTTTTCGCTGATTTTGCAGTTGGTGAAGTTCATATAATAAGCTTGATTTGTTTCAAGATGTTAAACTTAATGAAGGTCGGTGACCCGCCGTCTGTAATTCGTTTTTCTCCAGACGGAAAGCATTTCGCCCTTGCAAAGAGACAAAATGGTAAGATTATAATTAACAATCGATTTTATTCCCTGTGAATTATTCATCTCATCATAATTCTCATTGAAATCAATATTTTGTTTTAGTTTTCATCTATGCAGCTCCATCGTCAACGCAAACCTTCAATCCGAAAGTAATGGAAAGAGTATTTCACGATGCCACTTCTGATGTCACTTGTTTAGATTGGTCATTCGATTCCAAGTAGGTGTCCTTTTAAAGCGCTTTTGTTTGTATTATATTTAAAAAATCAAAATCATAACGAAAGACTCAGTTTTGTGTTTATTCTGTTCTTTGCAGACTCGTGGTCGTTGGATCGGAGGATATGAGTATACGAGTGTACAGTTTTGAGAAATATACCAATTTTAGACATTCTACGTTTACTAATCATTCTGATATCATCGTAAAATGCTTTTTTGAGAAAGCAACGTACGATCTCTATTCATTAAGCAGGTAAAAATCCATCTAAAATTGTGTTACAAGTTATTTATTTATCACAAATTACTGCTGTGTCCAAGTCAATAATAATAAAGTAATATATTATAATGTAATATTGTTTTTAGAAATGGTCAACTCTGTATTTGGAACTGCTCGGAGTCTCCTGAAGGATTTATTCCGCTTGGTAAATCTGTCAAGGATGAAGAGGACGATAGTGACGAACATGAGACGATGAACAAGGAAGAGCTCTTGATTAAGAAAAGTTATTAAATACAAGTTTTTAATAACAGCAAAGTGCCTTGTAAATTCATAAATCGTTACCGGTTTTATTTTTCTTTGGGAGTAGGGAAAAGAATACAGAAAAAAGATCCGGCACCTGAACCAGTACTTCCTGTGGGAGCGTCAATTGTTAGATTTAAGAAAGAAAATCGGCTATATTATTCTGATTTGTTCAAGACTCAGAAACGGCCTGATTTAACATGTGCAGACTACAATAAAGCCACTCGGGTTATCGTCACTGGGTTTTCAAATGGATGCTTCTTCATTCACGACCTTCCCGCCTTTACTTTGATACAATCCTTAAGGTACAATTTTACATTTCTGTAATTAGAAACAGGACAGACATATAAAATGTAAATATGATCTTTGATTTTAATCGTATTATGGGCCACTTACGTATACTGTCCAAAAGATTGAATGGTTCAGTAATTTTGTTTAATATTTGTAGTATTTCTGACCACACAATCTCTACCGTCAGTTTAAATTGTTCTGGAGACTGGATAGCCTTTGGTTGCCCAACTTTGGGACAGCTCCTCGTCTGGGAGTGGCAGAGTGAGACATATGTGCTGAAACAGCAAGGACATTTCGACGCAATGAATGTGTGCGACTACTCTTCAGATGGTAGGCATATTGCCACTGGAGGCGAGGATGGAAAGGTAAGCACATGCAAAATATATTAGCAGTTTAATGCTATGCCGCCCTATTGTGACTCTAACCGGGTTCTTGTTATTGCCCATACTAAGGTTAAAGTCTGGGAGACCCGTACTTCGTTTTGTTTCGTCACATTTAGTGATCATACGTCGAGCGTGACGGGAGTCTGCTTTACTCAAAATGGAAATGCCATAGTATCATCCTCCTTGGACGGCACTGTTCGAGCATTTGATTTGACAAGGTAGAATTCTGAGTTGTGTGTTTAATTCAAGTGGTTATTCCCCTTCATTATAATTTGGATTCAGGATTTATTACAAGCTTATTTGTGATTCATTTCATTTTCATTCAATTTTCAGATACCGAAATTTCCGCACATTTACTTCTCCAACTCCTGCCCAATTTAGTTGCGTGAGTGTAGATTCCAGCCGAGAGTTTGTTGCTGCTGGTGCCTATAACATCTTTGATATTTTCATTTGGTCCATCAAGACTGGTCGTCTATTGGAGGTATTTTCCGGAATCTGAATTAGTGTTCTGTTATTTTACACGTTTTATTTGAAACCCAAGGTTCCTAAAGTTTCTAATATTTTCAGGTGTTGAGTGGTCATGAAGGCCCTGTTCCTGCCCTAGCCTTTACTCCTTCGGCCGGAAGTACTCTGCTCGCATCCGTCAGTTGGGACAAGACTCTCCGAGTTTGGGAAACAATTGAAACGAGTGGGAATCGGGAAATAACTCAGTTGAATTCTGAGGGGACCGCGATTGCGTTTAGACCGGACGGTAATCAGGTTGCTGTTGGGACTCTGGATTGTCATGTCTCGTTCTTTGATCCTAAGACTAGTGCTCAACATGGAAGCATTGAAGGTCGAAATCACCTGGGCTCTGGCCGTTCTGACACAGATAAAATCACTGCGGCTAAGACTCTGCTAGGAAAGTACGTAAATTTTATAGCAGCGTAAAGTAACTTTTGTATTAATATGCTTAAGTACTCTAATAATCTAGTTTAACATTAATATATTAAATTCACCTCTTCAATCCGTAGAGCGTTTACCACCGTAGCCTATTCACCAGACGGTATGTACTTGTTGGCAGCAGGTCAGTCGAAGACCGTCTGCTACTATCATGCTCCCCGACAAGTTTTACTCGCCAAGTATGAAATTACCCAAAACAAATCGCTCGATGCAATGGATGTAAGTTTGATTCCATATTTCCGCTTTTTTTCTTATGCTCTGTTTAATTGTTAAATTACGATCAGGTTGTTTAATTTGCCTAACCTTGAATGTTTTAAACTTTATAAATAATAATAATAACATAACCCATTACCAAAGCCACCGTAGTAGACTACAGAATCTGTTGACAAAACATTAAAGTGTACTTTAGTACGTATGTTGACGAAATTGATACATGTAGAGGTTTGCTTCTTTAATAACTAGCCTTTAACGTAAGAGCTGACCACTACAGATTTGTTTCATTTAAATATATTAGCATCGCTATATGTAGTTTGATGCCATCAATGTTACTGATTGAACAGCTGGCCATAACTTGATGAGTTTTAATGTTGGAAATATTTTATGCGCTTTCCCAAAGGAATTTGTTCATCATAGAAAGATGACAGAATTTGGTAATATGACTTTGGTGGAGGATAGAGACGATGATTCTGCAGACAAGATTCGGCTTCCCGGAGTCAAGAAGGGTGACATGGCGTCCAGATCATTTAAGCCTGAAGTTCGGGTATCTTGTGTCAGATTTTCCCCTACAGGTAGGCGGAATTCACTTATTTGTTTTGCTAATTCAGTATTATTGGGTTAAACGAGTGTAATTTCAGTGATTAATCTCTTCTCTGTATTCTAAATTACAGGAACCGAATGGACTGCCACTTCAACGGAAGGTTTGTTGTTGTACAATCAGTCCAGTCGCCGAATCTTTTCTCCAGTGAATGCGGGAGAGGAAGTAACTCCAGAGAATATTAAATTGGCCCTAAATGCCAGAAATTACGATAGAGGTATTTTTCACTTTTTTATTATATTTATTTGGTAAGTCATTCTATTCTGGACTAAGCTTAACTTACCTGTCATGTTTTTAGCTCTACTTCTGGCTCTACATTTAAATCTGGATGAACACTGTCGTGAAGTTTTTGAAACTGTACCTGTCTCTTACAGTAAGTTATTAGTGTATTAATTTAACTATTGAGACCATTTAATTATTGTTCTAATATAAGTCATAGACAACAATACTTTATTTTAGTTTTAGATGAAAACCGAAAATGTTAAATGGTCTAATTTTTATTTACAGTTGAAGCGGTATGTGCAGCCGTTCCAGTCAACTTCCAGGAACTCCTCTTGCGCTTTTTGGCGACGGAATTGGGAAAAACACGGCACTTTGAGTTTTGCATTATGTGGATTGAAAAATTCTTGAAAACTCATTTGATGTCGCTGAAGGCTCAGCCACAGGAACTCTTGGCAGCATTGAACATTCTAGAGAAGAATCTCACTGAGAAAGAAGGTGACATCATGGGATTGTAAGTGGACTAAATACATATTCAAAATATTTGAATTTCATCATGCTGATATTTTATCCTTGTGCTTATCTATATTTTTAGCGTTCATCACAACAAATATTTAAGTCAATTTCTGCTTCAAGCGGGAAAAGTGAACGGAGTTCCAAACGAAGATTCAAATGTAAAGGATGAGGTTGTTAGTGGAGACGATGGCAGTGAATCTTCAGGTTCTGATTCTGAAGATTATCTTATGAGGCCAGTATGAAAACATTACGTTAGGTTAATGTTACAGTACCAGTACACATGCGTAAAACAGAAATTCGGGTTACAAAATGTTTTCTAGGGGCAACATAGTGTAAGAATGTATAGAATGTATATTGTTAATTTCTATGTAATGTACTGTATAGATTATTAAAAAATAATTACTCCTATGGCTTACTTTTTTTTACCAGACAAAGTAAAGAATTTCATGAAATGTAACTTTTCTGAGCAGTACATAGTACTAGTTAACTCAGATTTGAATGGTAACGTATGTCTCTATTTCTGATGCACCTTGCATTTTGTATTAATTGTATTTGTCTTACTTTAATTTGCTGTACCATTTCCTGGTAATAAAGAATGTACTCAGAAATTGTTTACGGAAGCTAGTATGGTAGGAACTGAGTGTCATTATGTGCGTCATGGAAATACTTTGGACATCAGGCGATGAATGAAAATCGCCAGCACGTAGGCCTTTCAAATTGGGAATAATGCCAAGCGTTCTGTCGGGACCGGGACATATCGTAGTCGAAGTGGAAACACTTTGATCTATGCAATAATGAATATAACATGCACAAAATTCTTGTTCGTTGGTGTAACTTAATGCAACCAACGAACCTTGAAAAGTTCAGTTCTACCAATGTTTTTGTAAAGCTTGGACTAAAAAAATGGAGACTAAGAACACCTCTTTCGGCGTCGTATGTTGACGGAAGGCCCGCGAATAAAATATTGACGATAAATCTGGTCTAAATAATTTTCTAACGAAATAATTGAACCAGCACGACCAGCAACCAACCTTTCATACTTTTATTGAGACTGAACCCCGATTTTGAATAATTGATCTTAAATGCATTCATAATACGTTTACCTACTATGTATATTGCAGCAAACAGTCTGAAATTAAATTAATTGGAATTCTCAAAAGGAGAAGCGGCACTTTGTGTCAAATGCTGAGTTCAGTAGAGCATTTAACAGCTTGCATAGCTTGGGAATGCAGAGTTCTCTGGGTTGAACCCATAGGCCTTCAAGTGCTTGAAGATCTTCTGCTTGGAAACCTCGTCGACGGAAGTCTGGGTGGAAATGACGTTCCAAGATCTCAGATTACCAGGAAGACAGCTCACGCTTACCATGTACTTCTGATTGTCAGACCAAGTGATAATAACGCTGGAGTTGGTTCCTGACAAAAAGTGAGAAACACGGTCGTTACAAAAATGACCAAAATCAATCACCAAAATGGCAGCCATTTCAGCCCCAAATCATTTAAAAGTGCATTGAAGAATTAGCTTACGCGTAGGATCGTTCTTTCGGAAGCAGTCCACAACGCCAACGGCCTGGATCTCACAAGACATGTCCACCTTCTTTCCATACCCGGTCATGGTGCTGTCGAACAAGCCACTTTCAATCTTGGGGCACATTTTGTCCAAATCGGTCCAAAGCTTGGGAGCCGCTCCGGTCAACATGATCGTGGTGAAAACATAATGAACCTTGCTCGCCATTGGTACGTATCCAGCCTCCACTGTGAAGTGAAGCGCCTAGAAACGGAAATTCCACCGTATCAAGATCAGCAATTTATGGATTCTGGTGTTTTGAGTTGGTAATCAAATATTTCGGCTAAAAGCGCTCCTTACCCAATCAAAGTCGAGTTGCTCCATGGTTAATGGCTTGACGTGGATGCAGGGACCTTCAGAAACAGATGCAAGCGTGATTTGACCGGTTACTGCCATTGCGAGCTGAGCAATAATAGCTCCGGCCAAGAAAATGGAAGCAGCTCTGAAACTCATGATGGTGTTTGCGGTTGTGGAAGAAGTCGGCAGAAAATGGAAAGAGCTAAAGTGAATTGAAGAAGTGGAAGGGACAAGAGTTTCGGAGAGAATGAGCGAAGAAGCTGGGACGCGCTGGGTTCTTATAGGCTTCGGTTGACCAAGAAGCCTGGTGTCCACCGAGAACGGCCAAGCAACAGGCAGTCCCCGCAAACAGCATCCCCGGCCAGCAGCAGTAGCGTCGAAAGGACTACAAAGACCCCCTATGATATTTCTACAAATAAATCGCAAACATTTGCTTGCGCCTCACAGAAAGAGCGTTTCATCTACACAGAACACGAGTCCCATATTCCACACATATTATATGCTTTCAACTTTCCATTTTCCCCACCGGTATAGAGAAGAGCCGCTCAATTTCAACAAAATTAATGCAATAGAACGTAATTTCATGGTACGAATAATCGGATATTGCAAAAGATATGCAGCAGTTTCAACTGCAGTATTCATCGATGTGCTAATTCATTGTTGTGAAAGATATTGAATTTTAAGCCGTGGCCTCTCCCCCGAACTGAGGTCCAGGTGAAGCCTCTCCCGCCTGCTTAGTCACAGTTACCTCAGCACTTCATGGTTCTCCGTTAATTAAGCATTTTCCTCCTCTTTTCACCTTCTGCCTGCTTATAGCATAAACTAGTTTAATTTAATGTTTCCGCAAGGGAGATATACTAATAAGCTTTGATTAAGATACATATTAATGTAAAATCCACGTATGCATAGTGCGCCATGACAGTTGGGAAGCATGGCTCTTGGTTTGATAGAATCTCCTTTTAAGAAAATATCAGAGTAATGAGGCTTTATTGGAATTGGACTGTCTGTAGCAAGACGATAATGCCATTCTAAATATCTGTACAATTAGCTTCAGTTAAAATTTAATAGGCTAATCTAATAGCAGTAGAAATCTTTGCCTATCAGGGCAAAGTGTCAAGGTGACATGGGCATCTCGGACTATGGTCCTCTGCGATAAGTTAATTTAATGTATGAAAAACTTTGATTAAGTTAAAACCTGCTAGGGGAAAGTATAAAGTAGCCCTTTTCCTAATGCAACAAACTAGGCACTGAAATAGATAATTGACTCAATTCACGGAAATCCGTGGCCAAATCGACGTTCCGATTTCAGTCCATTCATTTTGTTGAAGATGTGCTCATGTTTGGGCAACATGTTAAGATGTACAGTACATAGATAAGCCCCGTTTAATTTAATAGAGAAATACGCATACTGATTCATATGGCTTCGCCACGGTGAAAATCGGTGGCCAGCTCGCTACGAGCAGTTCTCAGCTGGAATATTGTGCTGCACAATATGTATTACCCATAATATGGTATTCAAGAATCCAAATTGGCGTTTTTCTTGTAGGTAACCTGTAGCAAACTCAATTTCTCAGTGCATTGCTTGCGTCATTGTTTTACGAGTAAGGAATCAAATTTCCAAGAAGACAATGGTTAAGCAATGACTTGCAGGTGGGCTCGTGTATCGTACGATATTTCTTTTCCTGAGTGCAATGGCAATCAAACTGTAAACAGCTCACAGTTTATAATAACATTTGCTTGCACTTAAAGCAGAACTCAGGCCTAAATACACAGAACACAAAACTATTGACTCATAATGAAACATTTCCCGGAGCTTTTCTTGGAATTAGAATATTAATTCTAAGTACTAGTCGGGATAATTGGTGAACCAGATTTATGTCATTAACCTCAGCATGCATAATATGAGTTTTTTTAATTAGCCTTGACAAATGGCAACCCTATTTCGCATGCAAATCATTTATAATCTTCCAAAGCACGAGCAAGCGTTTTACTCCGTCAACCTGGGCGCGCAGCAAGTAAACTGTATGTAATGTTGTCTTACCAAAACGTATGCACAAATTAAGTATATTTAACTAAGAAATTCGGCTAGAACCGCAAAATGATTTGAGCCTAACCGACAGTGCTCAAAGTCCTGCATGACTTTTAGGACGAATAATGCCACTTATAATGCACTATAGTACTAATGTATGTGTATTAACGGCAGAATATTCCAAAAAATAACACCTAAATCAATGACAAAGGAAATACTTCGTACATATATAACGACGTTAATCACTCTGTGGTGTATCCTTCCTTCCTTCCGTGTGAAGATAAAACATCAGACTCATTATGTTCACCTATAACGAGCTGATTTATTTTGTGGTGTGTGTATGTGTGTAGGCATATATCTTTCTTTCTGTCGAGATTTTCATTCTGCTTCTGATTTATTGGTCTATGTTCAGCAATTGCGGGCTCAAAACACGTTATAAGTACATATTTCAGTGCAAGCTGTAACCTGTTCAGTTACGCCGAGCAGTGCTTGGCACTGATTCTGGGGCCAGCTAGTACCTTATATTGTGACTTGTGACTAACAAATCCTGAAATACAATCCGCTCTGACAAGTTCTCCTTAAACAAAGAACCAACTCCAACTATTTCAATCTCCACTTCGGTAGACTCGGTTGTACCTAGTTGGATGAAATGGGGGAAAAGGAGAGTACTTGGAAGACAAAAGAAATGCGATCTTGCTCAATCACTAAATCCGGAAGATGTAAAGAGGTTTTCCATTTACTAGCCAGAGAAATAGAGATCTACTGCTGCTGGCTGCAAAGTGAAAATAAGGAGAAAATAAGCTATTTTGGTTTCTGTCGCAAGCCTCGTTGTTTCTTGTAGCGTCACAGCGTTTTCTACTCTTTGTCCTCAATCCTTTCACAATACAAGCTCTGCTTCCCTAAGCCTGTAATTGCAGAAGGCATGCTTTATTAGACTTGTCCCTTGCGAATTCTGAATCGCCCACTTTCCATCCTCTGTTTGGTTGTTTCATCTCCTTGGTTTGGCTCAGCATTAACAAAATTATTTTATTTGCTCAACCATAAGCTAATTTTTTTTTCGCAATTTTTAACCTACCATAAATCAAAATGGTAATAGCATTGACGAATATAGGTTATTTAATTCCCTTTAATATAATTATCATCTTATACAGTATTATATTCCTGTAAGTGGATCTCAGCATTCCTTGATGTTATGTCAGCTCTCGAACGTGTGTATAAAATTTGGTCAATTGCTTTCTATCCCAGGCTCTGTGCTTTGCGCTGATTCTTGGGTTGACAGTAGAATTAGAGCGAAATTTTGGTATTTATTGCATATTTGATAAACTTTTCTGGTACTTTTGACTAGACGAAGCTGAGTTATATACGCTCGGGAGGCTGGATTAGGTCTAGGGTTAGCTTAAGTTAGCTTTATAAAGTTCAAACTTGTTCGAAGTGAGTCTTTGGTGTAACTAGGTTTGCCTATTTAACACACGGAACCGAAACTTTAGCCCTGTTCTGCTTCGCCGAACCTAAACAATTGCTGAAGCTAAATCAAAGTTAGTGGTGCCTGGTGTCCAATTGACGTATAATGTTGGAAATGGAAATGACTGAATCCAGGAGCGTCATTATTTTAGGGAATAACTGAACCGCTGCCTCACTTCATTGTCATTCATTGACCTGCGTCTCACACTAATGGGACCAAGGGTCTTAACCTTATTGAGCTGAGCCTACGAAGCAAAAGGACTTCACACACGACAGTTTGAAATAGGAGCAAGAAATGCATGGCACGTTGGGGAAAGGCCTCACGATTCCTAGCTTTTCAGCTTCACTTGCAAGAGAACAGCTTTCACTCTATTTTTCTCAGTTCAGTTCAGAGGCGGTTCGAGGATGTCTTCTTGAGTCCAAGAAAAGGCCATAACAGGCTAGATTATAGTCCATTTATGGTTGGCACATAATCACAAGTGCACAATTTAACCTTCTGCTCCAAATGAATGAATTCAGCTCAACAACTAGACAATTATATTCGGTAATGCACGACAGAACAGTAATTGTAAAAAAAAATTAGATGAAATCTTTTCTTTTCGGGCATCTGTGTACCATAGTTCCACAATTTTTGTCATTTAAGGGTATTTTATTGGCTTAGTGAATACTGAATACTGGAGTTGAAGCTTTTCGTCAATTTACGGTAAATACGCAGTAAGCAAGTATTTGTTGCGTTGAACTACAAAAGGGTTTGGTTGAGATGACAGCGTCAACAGTAAAGCACCTGAAAGGAGAAAGTTAGGATCCATTGTAAAAAATTATATACTAGCCGCGAAGTCATCAGTTGTGCATATTTCGGTTTTGGGTGTTCACAATTTGATATTTTGTAATTTGCAATACGAATATACAAACATTTTCTATAGCTACTCGTAGTTGACCGGATACACTATCTGAATCTTTACAGAAGTCGTGCCGCAATAGTAAATACTTAAAGTACATGGACACAAAAAGCCAGGAACAATCTCTGATGAGTTGTCTGTGGCGGCGTATTCCGGCGGCGATTACAGTAAATCTACATATATGAAACCTGCCTTCAGCAGCTCGGAACCTGAAGGGAGCGACAGTTAACTGAAATTTAACTTCTGACAGTTTTTTTTTTAAAATCATATTTGCTTCGAACGTTTTACGATTTGGAAATAAATTTAAAAAGTTTGGGTTTAGATCGTGCAGTAGATTTCAGATGTTATATGGCATTTAGCTTCCAATTATTTGAGTATATATGTAATTTACGCTCCCGACAGGAAGACGCAATGCACCTGTCGTAGAACTAAGTAAATACGTATTACCACTAAAAAGTGTTCCATACACCGCTTCCAATTGAACCAGTTTGTATACGAAGTGATAAGAACGTATGGATTTGTGACGTACAGACGGACGGACAGACGGACAGACGGACGGAAAGGGTCATCCCATAAGACCCTTCTGGTCTAAAAGTTGGGTTAGGTAAGGGACGGAAAATCGCCTATCTAATAAAAATCTACTCTTAAATCCAAATTTATCGGCTCCCAGATTTTGCGAATTTTACGCCGGTACACGCTTAGTGTCTCGTCTTATATATTAAATTATTCGTTGTTCTCCATTTTCTACTCCGACCCTGGGGATGATGGTATGGAAAAATTTCCTTTTGAAATTCATAATATTGCTGTTCGCGTCACCGTAATAGGAATTGTCCTAATATAATGGCCACACGCCTCACGGGCATGTCACCACCGCGCCACTACTGCGTGCTTTCTCGTCGAGTGGGAAAGTTGTCTGAATGAGGTTTAGCCCTAAGCTCAACTCGGCGTCTCTCCAGAATGTGGATAGTTTTTGGAAGGTTCGTTTGGAACTTCTGCTTCGACTTTCACTCACTCAGGCAACAACAGGCTGAGCGGTTCTTTCACTCCATTCAGCTTCTCCACTCAGAACTCAAACAACAATTTCTGATTACTTGCGTTTTGGATACTCATCATTCAATTTCCCTGCACCTGTTCCCATTTAGTCCTCTTCCACCTGTTCGAGTTCCGGCTGCTTTCCTGCACGTGGCCCTTCTGGTTCCAGCCAGCCTTCGTCTCACAAAAGACTCCCAGCGGAGCTTCTACAGATTTTCTATCTTCGGCAGCAGCAAGGAACACTTTCTTCTCATAACACGCTTCATTAATTTGAATTACAAATAAGCCGTAACTTCTACACGATCCACAAGCCTAGCTGAGAAGAACCAATTCGTTCAAGGTAAGCAAGTCAGATTTCACTCGGCTTCTTTGAAGAGCTTTAGCCTATATGATAAATGGAAATCGGAAGACGCTATTTTTCATGGAAATTACTGAATCGCCGTTTAGATATTGGTTCGAGCGTTTGATATATTACAAATTCTTCAGGCCCTTCATTCACCCTTGAGCTAGGGTGAAATTATTCTTCACATTTTAACCTTAGGTTCAGTAGTTCAGGCTCTAAACTCTATTGAATGGGCTCAGATTGTGGCCGGGGTGAAAGTCAGACTGTTTGAGCCTGGGCTGGAAACCACTTTACTACCGAGCTTCTGAATTGACTCCTTCATTCTTATTTGCCTTGACAATTAATCAGATTAATGCTATCCCATTTTGACAAGTGAACAGACAAACCTTCGAAAAAACCGTTCCATAGGTACCACCTGAGAGACTCGGGAATTGAAACCTGTAATAGCATTTGTATTGCTTAAGCTGAAGCCGCTCGTCTCTTCCGCTATCTCTGAATTTTGTAAAAAAAAAAAAAAAAAAACTTAGCCATACATTATGTCAAACGCCAGTTTAGTGTGGCACTTAGGCCTTGCGTCGTACAGCGTACGCTTTCAACAAAGTTTGCTTTGCACTTCAACGGAAGTATTTGACAACTGTATTGTTGCCTTATAAATGTAATGTAACAATTTTTCAAATGATTGACACATTTGCTAGAAAAACATGATCGAAAGCTAACTTAATAGTAGAATTGACCTAAATAGGTTCGTTGCAAATTACCAATGATTTGAAACAAGTTTTTGGTTATCCGCGTCTCTCGGCCTGAGAGCACAAACAAGTATCTTTCCAAGTCGAATCAGCCAATTAATGAACAAGCCATGTTGGTAAAAACCGTGGCAGTTGCAAACGTTTTATGCGTCAATAAATAACCTAGAAGGAGCATATGGCAATGTAAGCAGAGCTCCCTGATTGGATGGTAATCTGGCAAGGGAGTGTATTACATTAGCTAATTCAGCCCATAACTCAATTAACTGTACATGGAGTGTTTCATCATGTCACTTGAGCAAGTAATTAAGCGGTTTCACTCATTTTCATGCCCGACTGTCGCCACCAGAATCAAATCCCACTCCCAGACACCCTTCATTAGACCACTTTCAGAAGCAGAAGGCTGCTAATGAAAATCCCACAACTCTGCTAAGGCTTGCATGTTCACTCAGGAGCAATTTTTTAAAAAATATGTAGTAGCAGGTCGCACGCATGACGGAATTTTGAGCTGCTCTGCTCCTATCTGTCCCAATCAAATTAAGGCATTTTAATACGGTCCACCAAATACTACGTACGTATTTCGTGTTTTCCTTCTTGCAATTGAAGATTTTCATTTGCACAATGGTTTCTTTTGAATGTTTTCTTTATTTGAGTGTTAGACCGTATTTAGATGCGATCTTAAAAATTGAATAGAAACACCAAAGAAGGTAGTATATAAATTCATTGTAAGCTGGAGGGTAAAATAATCATGATAATATTTGGCCTATTTAATAATCCGTAGCCGTAGGAGGCATGAAAAATTTCCAATTTCATATCGGCGTGATTGACAGGGCAAAGAATATGTGGCAGACTAATGCCTGGTATTTCACATCAACTCAAAAGACGTGCAGCCATCAGCCGTCTCTCTTCCCACGCCTTGTTTTTCTATCCTGATATTCTGTAATATTAATCTAAACAGATTTTAATCTAGGCATACATAATATAATAGCGCATGCTGGGTTTTCTAAATTGTAGAACAAGTAGAACATTTCGCATGCAACGGTGATTGCGTATTGCTTTACACTTGGGTGGGCTAGATAGAAAAAAAGCCATAAGAAACTAACCTTACTTGATTGTTGAAGTAAAAGAAAAGGCTTTCACCTCAATGTGCTTTTAGAGAAAGCTTGTGCTCACTTGTCATCTACATGTAAGCAGCCGTGAGTAAGAGGACTTAATACCCAGGTGATTCACACGTAGATTTTGGAGACTAGCGTTAGTGGAAAGTTAATATGAAATGGACTTTAAGTTCATGGTAAATATAATATGGTTTCCGCCAAAGGTCGCAAAAAATACAGGCCACAGGTGTTTGCAATGTGTGATAACGCTTACAGACTTTCTCCATGTGTACTTACAACTAACCGCGTCTTTTACCTCAACCATGTCCAATCTACTAACGTAAATCTAATATTGTCCTCACCATCATTTGATATTCAGTTGAACCTTCGCAATGGAGCTCTCACTCTAAATCTCTCACGCGACTTATTTAAACAAAAATATCGCATGTTGTTACAATACAGAGGGTATTTCAGCCTTTGCTGACCGACTTTGGGGGAGTTTTCTGTAATGTTTCGAATAGTCCGAGGGTCTGCTTTTTATTGCTTTGTGTTAATACATTGTCTGGCTGGATTCCCCGCGAATTT
>JAQFXY010000858.1:0-15704 GCA_034693865.1 Ceratophysella sigillata | reverse complement strand
CGATCCTATTACACACGGCTCTAGGCAAATAAACCCATAACGGCTGGCTATACCTTACTTTATCGTAGTTGGCTATGATTGTACCTTATTGTGAAAACGGAATTTCTAGGACTTCAAAACCCGAGTTTTAAGTCCGAGGCTTAGCTGCATTACCTAGTCCGTGTTGCGTGAGGCCTCGTACTTGAACTTGGGTTTCCAAGTCACACAAATTCCGTTTCCACAATAGTGATCATCAGAGCATGCACTCCATGTGCGTTGACTGAATGAGCTGATCTGTTGCTGTGACATCAGACCATATATTAATTATGTAATTGCACAAAATACTTTAGTTGATTGTCTTGTGTCCTTTGTCAAATCTGAACGGATTTTTGACAAGTGATTAAATCTTGGATTCACGTTTAGCATTGATAAACTTTCTTATTTCCTTTCATTCACAGGTGGGTTGTTCCTGTTGCCACATATACCAGAATACCTGATCTACGGCCCACATCCAATAGAATATAATCGGATTCTAACAGGAAATCCACTAGGAATGAAAAGGCCAGAAGAAACAAATTCTAAAGTGAAGGTAAGCAGTGGGCATTGGGTACTCTTAATTAGAATTATGTTCTCCAACCAAATCCAACAATACGCTCCAAGTTGACCATGGACTTTGTCATAAATCCTAACATAAATTATCGTCAAGTCCAGTAAATTGCGGGAGCAATTAGGAAGACTTATAAGTTGGATTTCCATGTCACAACTTTTCGTTTAAAATATCTAATTTTTACGTTTATGCAGAAACCGGACTGGCTGGGGAGTGGTTCTTTGGTTCCTTCTTATATAATGGAGAAGCAACTTCAAAACTTCATTATAGAGGTACTATTATAATTCTAACTTATCGAACAGTACATTCTACTGCTTTGTAATATTTTTATTATCATTTATGTTCTAACGTTTTTTTTTAATTATTGTTTTCAGTTTGTTCCTTTTAGCAAGCGGAAGCGGAACTCGCTTAAAAAGAAGATTGGGAGCTCAAGTCGTGTGACGGCTAGAGGGAACGCTCCTTTCTTACATACATGCTTAGTTAAGTAAGTAGTTGATTTAAATGATTATGTAATAGGTACTTGTTCGTTTTTTACTTCTTTGATATTCTTTATTCTTTCGTACACCCATTTTCTGGTTGTTATAAATACATACTGGGTATGTAACTAATAAATACTGACCTAGGAAAGTATTTAGTATAAATTGGACTAGAGTTTTATCTTCATTCATCTTTGGGCTTGAAACAAGAGTTATTGTAAAACCGGTAGAGTAGGTAATAAGCTAATATTAAAACTAAAGCTTAGCGCTGAACACTGAACTGGATGAATTCCGTTCTTAATTCTTCAACAGGCTCATTGATAGATTTTGTACACTCTGAAATATCCAACCAGTACTAGGCAGTAATATCATTGACATGAACATGAGTACAACACCAAGTCCTGACTTGAGTCCATCCTGATTTAGAGTTGAACACATACTTAAGATCTGAACTTCTAAAAATATAGATATACGTATATAAGCTAATTACGGACACGCTGGAATCATGAGATCAATATTCCAGTTCTTAAATATTCTATTACGTGTAAAACTCAAGCTTCTACATATTTGGAGGAGCAGCGATGCAGAACTCCTTCAGATACTAAATTATACCTAACTAACATTAGTTTCATAAATTAGGGCTCGAAACTTATCTCTAGAGCGTTGTAACTTACAAAGGTAAAAGTAAACTTAGGGATTACTTAAATGTTCCTTCACCAGTTTGACATGCTTAGATTAAATAAATTAAATTGAAATATATAGTATTAGTTGCATAAAATGGATTCGAGAGAAGCTTCAAATGCATTTGAAGACTCTCCGTTCTATGTTGTAACTTGTGGGAAGCCGTTAGCATAAGATTTCCTGGATATCGGTGGGAGTGGAAGACGTGGAATGTGCTGGGCCGCAGGATCCTAGCTTTGCTTGCGATGGACCAGGCACGGATGTGGATATTGAGGACTTCATAAGTGGCCTGTCAATCGTCTGCTCAATAGCTGCCAACTCAGTGGAGATAACTTGCTCAATTGACGTTGCGGTTGAAATTAGATTTTCGCTGCTTACTTCCGCCATACTGGCCAGACTGGCGGCCAGCTGGGAGTTTTCACGCCGAATCCCTTTCAGTGCCGTATAAATAGCTGAGGCCGCGATTAGAGACGGTGAAACTCCAACAAATCTGGGTTCTGAAATTAAACAAAATTAAAATATAATTTACGATTTGGCTTGAAATTACAAAAAAGTAGTTGACAACACGGCGTCAGCTCAGAGGTCAGCAAGATTCAAACGCTTGGATTTGGTACTTTCTCTGCTGTATATCACTGTACATAGATTTTATACTAAATGCAGCAGGTACCGATACCGACTACGGCCATATAAGTTAATTCGTATCGTATATTGACAATCTGGAACATCTGAATTGTGAAATATAACACAGCGAACTCAAAATACGACTTTGTGCAATGCTACCGTGATCAGGTTTCATTTCATTCAATTTGATTACACACCTGGCTTCTGGTGGCATTTTCATTCGGGTGCTTATACTCGGATAATTCAACAGCCCTTTCTCGTATGCAAAGTAGACGAGGGGACGGATTGTGAATGGTAATTGAATTCGTAAAAATTGTAATGCATCTCTTCGGTTGTTGCCCACTTCGTATCGTAATAATCTGGATTCTAAACCAGTTTTATGGTAGGGTGTGTGTAGGACTGTATGTTTAGTTCAAACGCTTGGCTTCGTACACTAATCAAGATAGCAGGGACTGGGGACTTAAGACGATTTTTAGAAAAGCCTACATACGGGAGTACACATGCTATTTGGGGTGTTAGTCGGGCTGGCACAAAGTATGTTTTTATCAATAAGGTGTACGTACAGTGCATTGTAGCGGGTTGTGAATTATTGGGAAATAATGGAACCACAGATCTAGACACCTGCCCGTGAAAACATCTCTGCCTGCAGTCCATCTGCATCTCTCACAGAATTCCCCTCTGTTATTGTTCCAATTCCGCATTGTTATTATTAACCAATTTAATAACAGGCACGCATTGCTGGTGTGGCACGGTGGAGCTGGAGTACACTTGCGAGGAAAACACAGGGCTTGAGTGTAGAAAGAGTTGGGGGACTGGAATGTTTTCCGTTTTAATAATTCCGTTATTGTTTCCTTATTAGGAATACAATGTGTACTTATTATGTATGTACAAGGTGTGGAGGAAATCGGGAACTTTGCATTCGCGTGATTTGATGCGATGTAGTCACTGTCTCCTTCCGGAGTCTCTACGCTTGAGTGTGATCCAAGGATCACCTCGCATGATACATTTCATTTTATTCTCCTACTGGACTGCCTGCGTGTCATTTTTGAATCCCAAGTAATCGTAGCCAGGTGGCAAATAGAGATGTTATACACTAAAATGGTCCATAAATATGTATCAAACACTGGGAAACTCACGGCCATGCTGAATTATTCCAAGTTGGAAATTAGCCTGCTTTGCCAATACGAAATTATTGAGTATTAATCGGCTAAATGCTCAACTTTGTCTGTCGATCATGTGTGCCCGATTTTGATGTTTGGTAAACAATTCTAAGCTTTAAAGGCGTCTGGTAGTGTAGCATTATAGCAGAGACGCATTATTGAACTTTAACTTACAACAGGTCAAGAAACGGTCTTTGCAGCCTATGAAAATTCAATCAATTGAAACAAGATGTGTCTTAGGCTCAGTTCTTTGCACTGATGCTTGGGTTGCTTGCACATTATATTGATTCTATTGCGCAGTGTATATTATGTTCATTTAAAGAATAATCAAGCGGATTGAAAGGATTTTCTGGTAAATATTCCTAGTCAGGCAGGGAAACACGTCGGATAGAACTACGGACTGGATTACTGCACTCCATGAATAGACACATTAGTGATTACTGATACGGGTTCAGGAAATGTAAAGGCACAATGCTAGTAATATCCAGCTGTAGGATTTGGTACCTCGGAAGGTATTCCGGATCAGACAATGGTTACGGGAGACGGGATTGAGCGCGTGCCTTTATTTTGTTGTTCATCCCAAACTTTCCCTACATTTCAATTCAGAGGTACTACGCAGTCCGAGATGCTATCAAAGAGCAAAACAAGCCTAGCATCAACGTCAACTCAGCCATATCCACGCTCGCTACCCTTCTCCGTACAATAAATAACTCGTATCCGGACACACTAGTTCAATCGCCGTTATTATCAACGGCCCCCGAATCAGTGCATAAGCGTCTAACAGGCTAGGGTGGAATCCCGGGTCAATTGACCCATTTTAATACCAAATACACACTACTACAGAATTATTAGGCCCGTTAATGTACTTGTATGTACATATGAAGGGTAGAAACGTGTTGGATTTACAGACGCTGGAGTTCACCTTGTAGCTTAGGGTTGTTTACCAAACTTCAAAACGGAACAGATACATATATATCTACATACATACATAAATAGACAGGGAAGACGCTAATTACTTCCGCTATAAACACTGATTCATTGAAAACGATTTATTCGATATGTTAATCTACAAAAATATTCCTGGATTGGCAAAAATTATTTAATTGATGAAATGCATAATAGTCCTGGTTATCCATTCGTGGACGGACATTACGATGAAAGTAAACTGCTATTCTGAACCCATAGGAATAAATAATTCTTATTTCATGCTCGAGACAGGTTGGATCTGTAGAGAAGAAATACCTGGCAAACATATGTGAGAAAAATAGCTGTTAATTTGATGCTAAAATGACAGGATGTGCCTTTTGGACTCTTAATCGGGACTAAATCATGCTTCAGTTACCATCCGTAATATTTATCACAATGTAAAATACAACCTATTATTCACTTAAATACTCGTTCTATGTACCCCCGTTACTTGTATTTTAAGGCCTGAAGTGTCGAGAATCTTTCACGTTGTAATACATTATTATTATACATTTTCATGGGAAAATACCGAGGAACAAATGAGATTTTTCCGTTTGTACGGATAAAAATTACCAGTCTGAAAACGGAGAATGAGAGAGTAAAAGTTGTCAGACCCATTGAAACAGTAACAATAGAGCGAGATCTTGTCAACAGGCTTTCATTCAAGCTACACTATAGGAGAGATTATGATTAGATAGCAGATCGAAAGCATATTGAGAAAGGTTATTTCAGCCTCTGGTATTAGGATAACCAAAAAAAATCAAAGTGCAAGCGAAACGGATCTTGAACTTCATGGAAGGACGCATAGAGTATTTCAGGAAATTGTAGCCGAAATGCATCAAAACTTCTGGCCTAACTCAGTGTGTAAGAATCAGCATTTGAGGGATGTTGAACGTAGCTAAAAAACAAAAGGAATCTTGGAAAAATGGAATTGGAAAAAACCACAAATATTTAGACATACGAAACTTGCAAAAAATCTATTTACAACTTAAACACAAAACAATGAAAAACCCTCTTGAGAACCTCAAAAAAAGTTTTTTTGTCACTCTCGTTCCCAAAATATGCCAAGTTTTACCAAGTTTTTCCAAAATTTAGCCAATTGGATTTTCCCAATCTGGCCGATCACGATATTTAATTTTTGCATAGGCAATATTTCAACAACGTAGTGCCACATCATTCAATAAGTGAATTTTCAACTATTTATTTCTGATAAATTAAAATTAGTGTTTCAAGTACGAATTTTAGAGTAGAAATACAACTATCCTGAATGTTCCAGTAATTTCTGATTAAAAAGCGAGTCTTACACTAAACCCAGTTGAAGGAGGATGCATGACAGAATGTTTTGGTTCCACCACGTGCAGTTCTATCGTGTGGCAACACAAGATGATGAAAAGAAAATGCAGTAAATCTCTTTGGATCCTTCGTAGCTTCTGTCCTACGAGATGAATTTTCCTTTCATGGATCTCGTAGCTCAAGACGAATGATTAAATGGAGAAGGAAGTAAAGGTTGTCCTAGTCCAGCCAAGCCAAACAGGCCCAAATAAAGATTCTCGAATAAGTTTGAATGAGAAAAAAAAAACTCCTTTTCAATTTGCCATGCAGTCCTTTCCTTTTCAGTGATCCTCAGCTGGGAATTCTCAACTATTCTTGTACCAAACCTATGTATACGGATATATAGGGAAAAGGGGAAGTTGACCAATAATAAAGGAAATCTAAAGCTTACTTTTCACCTTTACAGAGTATTTACACTTCCGAGGTCGGATTCAGTTCTATCAGGTATACAGGGTGCATCAAGGGAAGGGATGCACTTTCAAAACCTGACAGCAAATCGCTGAATGCATCAATTTGGTGCATAGATGCATTCGTTTGAAATTAATTATTACTGCATAATGTACATTGTATAAAAGGAAGTTCTGCATTTTTTTTTACACTTCTCAAGTTGATTAACGTAAATTGGATCTGTTTTTAAAATTCGTAAAAATTGCATCAGGTTTGCGTGTAGCGTTTTCGTCAACAAAAACAAAAAATACCCATTTTACATATCGCTTAACCTTGATTTTGAATTGAAATGCAGATATTTGCGTGTAGCCTTGGCGTACATTTAGCCGGTATGCCTATATTTTCACATTTTTTAGAAAAATACAAAAAGGCCCGTTTGGATAAACGCTAAAGCCCATGAAAATAAAAACGAAGGAATATTTCTGAAGGAATGATTTTAAGAAATGTTTTATAAGAAACTTTCATTGACTCGCCCTGTACAAGAGCATGATAGCATAAATCTATTTGTGTTTGTGCTCTGAAGAAGGGCCAACCGGGCCGAGGGTTTCTTTCCCAAACGATGTATGATCATGAGATGATGATGATATAATATTATGAGATAAATAATAGGGAAAGATTATCATTTGAGCCTCTGCGGCCCGAGACCCTTTTCTCAGGACGTACTTTGTAGCCTTCACCCGTTTTTTGTGCCTCTTCCCATCCACTGAGTGTCAATACTGGGATCTGGGCCTGGTCTCCACTTGATCAGAATAAGTAGTCTGAGCTCAGGTAGTAATTCATAATTCACCAGAGTTCCCCGACGACACCCAATTACTCCCAGAAGTGCCAAGAGTGTGCTTTCCGCCTAAATGACAACTTTTTATAGCTCCTCGTTCTCATCATTATCAGCTTTACGACGAAAAGAACCATTACTTGGCTAATACATGAGCCTAAGTGCGCACTGAAATTTCATGAGACCAGAAATTGGGCATACAAAAATATACATGCGGGTACCGTACAGTCTAAAGCTTGCTGAAACCAAAGATTTGACGTAGAAAGTATGAGCTAGGAATGCAGAGCCTAAGCAATTACCTGTGGAGCATAGGGCGATGAAAGTGATGGCATGTCTTCGTATCAGCTGAGCATCCCGATGAGTCTGACTTGGATGACCAGGAGTACGGACCAGAAGATAGTCCACAAAATCCGTTGGCGTGATAATATTCACATCCCAATTGAGTTGAGTGAGGATCATGAGTTCCCAAGTCTGTAGCAAAATAAAAATAATACTTGTAGCGCAAAGACAACGGAGGATCGAATAAGATTTCCGTATGAATTTTAAATAAATACACAGCATATATATAGCGTCTAGTTTGATTGAAGTGAGTACCAGGTACAGGCCCATATGAAAAGAGTTGGTAAAAACCCATGGAAAATATTTTTTCATGATCTGGTTAGGTTTCGTCAGGTTTAACGAACCGAATAGTTTTCAGTAGAAATCACTTAACTAAATTAATTAAATTACTTTAGTTAGGTTAGGTTTGAGGTTTTCCGAAATCCAAAGCGTGATTTTTCCCTATCGTGTGTATCGTGTTTATATTAGCCTGTTTTGGAACCATGGAATTACATATTGACGTTGCTAAGTTAAACCGAATGCAATAATTAAGCCGCATAAAACAATATTCAGAAATGGTTAACCCAAGAATAAGGTATCAGCATCAATATGTAGACGAAACATGTAGGGCGTGTCAAAATCAATATGATATATATGGCGTGTAAAGAAGATCCAAGTTTTTAGCGGAGATGAGCTAAGGTGCGGGCGTATTAATATGCATGGCTTTTGATTGTATGTAGTGAATGAGTGAGGATGAGACCGGATGAAAGCGGTGGCAGAGGAAATCCGAAGGGATATTTTTAGTTTGGGTCGAGTGATCAGGAGGCTTTTTTGAGACAACAATTGGAAAGGGTGAATGGGAGGAAAGTGAGTGTGGCTCAAGTGTCACGCATGCATGCTTGGCCAAAAGTGGTCTCCTGCCCGAGTTCTAAATAATAATCATACGTAATAATAATGAGTCTGATCGTAGCTGGATAGACAACACTGTTTGGATACCGGCCTGAGCTAGGCTCGGAGGATCTTCCACTTCCTGCCAAGACGATGCACTTCCTCTCAAGACAAATGTCAAGAACTCAACAGCCGAGGCGGAGCACATGAAAATGGGAACCAGGTGTGCTTTATAATTAGCTGGATTTCCTTTTCACTTCTCCGCATTGCATGCCAACTTGGGCCAACTCGGCCTTTCCACTACACTCCTTTCCCTTCACTTTGACTTCATTACGATTGGGTGAGGGGCATTACAAAAGTTCTGGAATTTGTTTGACAAACGAGAACTCAGGTAGGAATCCATGAGTTCAGCCGAAAATTTCAACCACAGATAAAAGGTTACACAATGGCCATTTCTGGAAAAAATATGCCAAAATACTAAATAATATAATAAAATTATTTTTTTCGCAGATTATTCTTCCAATTTAATCATAAGAGTATTGGCTCTGAGCCAAAGCACTAGTAAATACATTGACGGATGAACTTGATTATTTGAGGTTAAATGATGGTGGGTTGAGAAATATTTTCATTTTTCAACTTTTCCCTATATCTTTAAAAATACCTAATTTGCGATAGTTTGATATGCGTGGCCCTTAATCAGGAAATTTTGGAAATCAGGAAATGTTTTTATATTTCATCAAGTTTTCGTGTTAATTCATTTGTTCCTACATGACATGAGTTACTTGTAAAACAAAAAAGATAACTTTGGGAATGACCCTCGCACGAGCAGCAGGAGCTAACGAACTGGAGTAAGTCAACCCGGCCTCACCTCGTCTCTCGACCGCAACCTATGACTCGATGACCCAATGGAAGTCCCAATGAATCTTTTCAGCCCAGACATTGAGGTCTGCTTTCAATCCCCGTCTTCAAGTCCCACAGTTATAATAATACGATTCTCTAACCTGACAAGCGGAATCAGGACAAGGGCCCCATGGGATACAATGATGTCACTCTGCATAATATATGGGACCCTAACCATTTGAATTGAGTGCAGCAAAAAGAAAGGGAAACCATGGGAACTTTTTTGAGCTCATTCAAGTGACAACTAAAGAAATGCCCTGTTTTTGTATTTGAGGCTTTTCCAAGTTGACTTGAGAATTCAGACTCCCTTGGCCTCTTCCCTTCAAATTCACCCAAGTTTAGATCCCTTCTTCGCATCCCGATCCCGACCAGGGTGAAACATTTGGGACGTGAATGATTGGCATTGCATTAACATTAGCTTTACGACGGATGGTTCAATGAAAAAGTAGCCTACTAAAAAATTTCCACGAAAAATCTGCCTCGAAATTGTTTGTGCAATTAAAATAATTTAGGCAAATGTAGTGCAACATTACTTTTTGAAATTCAATTGAATCAGGACAATAGCCTAACCTAACTAAAATAACTTGACCACAATTTACATTTTGAGGACAAAAGTAAAAAATTAAGCTTTTTCAGGGAAACAATTTTCAAGGAACATTTTTGAGGATTTCGTAGGTAACTGTTTCTGCAGGGAGCATTTTTCGCCATCCTTAGTGCATGGAATGGCTAGAAGGGGAAGCGGAGCAACTCCGCCCTAGTCTTGCCTTATTTCATAACGATTTGCTCATCCCCTCATCCAATTCCTTCTGAATTAATGAGACTTGACAAAGAGAAGGGTGTAATCCAGGTCCTCAAATCATGAATGTATTTACAATTGAAAAACGTGTTTTTAGGCTTGAGCTGTTCTCAGATTTTGTTCAATGCTAAGCGAAATGTATGAAGGGGAATTTCCATGGCGAGGCAGAGTGTTGGAAGATGCGTATCTCTGGAGAAAATCATTATGATTACGGAAAGAGGGTCAGCTGCTAAGGAAAGTGAATGTGGATTTGAATACGGGCCTTGAGAACATGCATCCGGTCAAAGCTCCGAGCTCCTAACCCACAATAGCGTGTACGTACACTCACTCTTCCTTCTTCACGAGTCACTAAGCCCGACTGAATGAATGACTCCGTTTCCTCAACTTCCTCACCTGTGTCTGGAACCCAAATGGGCTAATGGCCCAAGTATGCATGGGATTAATTATGTCTACCTGTGCGGACTCAAGAGGAGTCCGACGTGTGCTCCTTGTCTCAAGCCACATGAATTACTACCTGCTCCGTCCAGCCTATCCTCCAGTATAACCGGCTCAATGTTCAAGTCCACTAACTAATTATGTATCTGCCTGTGTTTTGAAGTTTGGTAAACAAGGCTAAGCTTCAATGTGAAACATAGCGTCGGTCAAACTAACTGAATGTATTTGCGGAACTCAAAAATGATATAGTATTGTGTATGTAAATTGGTAAAATACGGTCAATAAACCGAGGAACTCAACCTAGACTCAGTGCGTTACACTGATTCAGGGACTGCTAGTTCTTTGATTCTTTGAATATGTATCAGCTCCAAAGGGAGTAGTTATGTGGGTTTTCTTGACTGCATTACGAGATTATGAGAGCCCCATATTCTAAACTAGTCGTAATGTTCAACTTCCGACGGACGTGCATGAAGGAAAAAAGCCTTCTTGATGCGGTCGAGATATCTATTGTTCCTTGTCTTCGTAACTGATAACTCCTTGTGTACGTAGATACTCCGTTCAAGCCCAAACTCCTCTGTGCTCTGAAGGGAGAAGCGGAAATTGGGTTTTTGTGCAGGGCTCCTTCCGTTCCCTTCCCTGCCTCACTTGGAGAATGACGCATGCCAAAGCCAAGGTAAGTGAGCCCAGAGAGACTCCGTGTATTATTTACATGTGTGTGAAGGGAGGAGAAGAGAAAGGCTTACCATGAGCGTCTGGAGAGAGACGCTGTTCTCCGTGTACCACGAGAGGAGTTGGAGAGAAAAGTGACTTTCTTGGCGTGTTTTCGAAGCGAGAAGTAAACAGACGCAGCCGACGAGCTGGAGTTGCGGCGGCTTGATTTTAGTGCAGCCCAGGAACTGGTCCAGCAGAGCCACTGACAACGGGAAAACGCTGTCCTCACACGACTGCTCCTCGCATACCTAAACAAAACAACCAGGGCCTTATCAGTAATGCAATATGCAATCGCTGTCCATCAGATAAACCTATGATTCTGCTAGAACTCCAATTTCTGCTCTTCTGCATATCAACCATATGAGGAATGAGATAGTAAATACAAAATACTGGGCTAGCTTTATTACAACTACATAGTCGGAACGTACAGCTTGAATTCATTGAAACATTAGATACTGAAAATAGAAAACAGACTTCTGTTCTATACAGTTCAAAGACACACTAATCTAACATAGTAAAGAACGAATGACATGAAAATCTGACGATAATAGCAACCGGATATCTTGAAAATCTCGTCAATCAAGGCATCTATTGTATTTGCATCTGAGCGTAGAGAATGATCTTGGATACGGGATATTGTTAGCAGCCAGGTATCCGCCTTTGAACTTACAAGCATATGTATCTTATAGTGGAGAACATTTGCTTACCTCGAGCATCCAAGAGGCGACGACCTTGCGCATGTAGGGCAGGATGTCATCCTTGGTGGAACTGCTGAAGTAATCACAGGGTTTCTTGGCCTGAGCCTCGAGACTCTTGAGCTGGGAGAGCACGTTGGGATGATGGAGGAGAACAGGGTCAAAGTAGGACTGGACCGAGCTCGTGTCTCCGTGACCGTCTCCGTCCGTCTCCTCCTCGTTGAGACAAGGTTCGGAGCAGAGGAGCTCGGCCAGAATGCCCGACTGCCCAGCCGAACCGAAGTCCGTGGGCGCCTCCTCCACAGCTCCGTCCGAGCTCTGGACGTCTGGCTGCATTCCACACTTTCACTCCACAGAGTCCGAACTGGGTCAAGTGTCTGAGGACGGCCCAAGACGCTGTCAACAAGTGTGAGAGGTCGAGTCTGGGCAAGAACGGGCACGCGACTGAGACCTCTCCCTCACCTCACGCCAAAGGACTTTAGGTAGTGGATAAGAATAAGCTTTTTTTCTGTGCCTCCTTGCTGCCTGCTCGACAGCACTCCGCGTTTTTTGGGCTTAAGCTTGAAATCAGCTGCCTTGAGTTGGAGGCTCTTGAATAGGGACCTTTGGAAGAGTCCTAGGGGTACTGGTCTGGAATTAGAGGGTCCATAGTCATACATACAGAGGCCGAGCAGGGACAAATCGGCCAGGTGTTCCATCCACACAACAAACGTAGTAGAGTAATCAGCGTAGTACACTCACTCATGCCATCCCGTCTAACTACAACTATGATTGCTCTTACAATCACTCTCCGCCTCTTACCGTACGTTTTGGGCCAGAATGGCTTGGGCATGCATCGGCTTATAGGCCTCGAGCGCAGCGCTCATGAGAGACGGTCTTGACGGTTCCCATCAGTTCTTCACCCAGCAAAGAAGGAACAGACGGTTGAAATACTTGGTACAGTAAACACCCATTGCAAACACATTGGGGATTACCGAACCTAACCTAACTTAGGTTAGGTTATCCATAACACCCGCTGGCCATATTTTTAAGAAACGGAAATGGCCAATTTCACCTAGGCCAAGTTGAGAAAAAGGTCCATTTCGCCTAGGCCCAGTTGTCGCAGAACCTATTCAGTACACTCTGTAGCAAAAGAATCCATGGTGTCGAAGAGAATTAATGAAAGCAAGATTCGGGAGTAATTGACAAAAAATCAACGAAAGTAATCATAAAACCGTAGGCGAGTTAGCATTGTGGATTTTGTTGGGAAACTTTGGTGTTCGCTCTAACCTTATAGTCGGCATACGAAGCTAGAAAGAACTGAGCTGGTGAAGGTCTAATGTCCGCTCGCTCCAAGGAAATGCCTTGGCTTGGACTGACATGCTGGGGTGAGTACGTGAAGAGAGCCCTTGAGTTGCACTCAAGGGATTTCCCTCTAATCGCCCTTCGTTCCTTCCAACAACCCTTTGCCTCTCTCACTTTGTTTGTTATGACAATTAAGAGTCTTCGATCTTTGCTCCTTTTCCCTGCTACATCCTTCAAACTCGGCCATAAATGCCTTTTGTGTGCCTTGCCCTAGAGATTATGATTAGAAACAGTTTTCAGTAACTAAAGATAGGAACAAGCCGGGGCTAGAATTTACGGTGTTTGCGTCATGGAAGAAACCAGAGCTCTATAGTCAATAGTGCATTCAGAATGGACTGACCTCTAAATGATAAACGTTTAATCTTAATACCACTGCACGGCTAATAATCATGGAATGTTTCCAGCTAATGATAATATACAAATAAGAGCTGATAATTTCTATTAAATATTTATTTAGAACAGAACCTCGTGCGTCGTCGTCCTGTAAAAGCATTCCCTGAGAAAATTCTTCAAAGTTTCAGTTTCCTATGATACGTACTGAAGGCTACTTGATATTCAATTTCTAATGATAAGAAAATGCATGAAAGAATTTAGTGGGATGCTAATAATTCTATGAGTTTCTTAGATTTTCTTAATTTTCAAATAAAAATAAAATTGTATGCAAGCAATTCGGCAGACTAAATATGCCGCAGCTACGGGAAATAATTTTACTCAATTGCTCATTATTCTGTCTTGAGTAGTTTTAGTAGGTCGATTTCGTACTTCGCATACAAATGAGCTAAGTTTCCAGTTTTGGTGGCATTTGTAAATGAAACTAGAGGCCAGTACATTATTGTGGGCGTCTCCTATTCATTTCCGAACTGAGGAAAAACAGTAATTTTACCACAAAACTGGGTCCATTGTGAGGCTAGGGAGAACAGACGGTGGTCAATGACTCTGAGAAGTTTGACATTAGGGAAGAATAACCATTAGGCTTCCTTTTTGTAAGAATAGGAAATGGGCTGAATGTGGAACGGAATTGGGAGTTGTTCCTGGTCAACACGGGAACTGGACATGAGGAATGGGCTGACGGCTGTCGAGAAAACTGGCCAATGCAGAACGTAACATGTTGCAAATGAGTGGGAGCGAGTGGCAGGAGTAGTAATAATAGGCTGAGGAAGCATGCAAATGTGAGGTTAAATAAGTAATTAACGTTGGGCGCTTATTATGATTATTTGTTGAAGGTGGAATGGGTCAACTACGTGATTGAGCTGGACTCAACCATTTGGCATCTGCTCACCAACATGGAAATTAGGAATTATTGGCTGGAGAGTGATGGGCTCGAGGGTTTTGGATGAAATTGAGCAGGTTTGTGTGTACGTACAGGAAGGTCAATGTCTCAGCTTGGGTTCGGCTTGTTGTCTTCTGGATCTTTAAACCCCCGAAGAAGAGCAAGAAGGGTCTTAGGTTGTTAAGTTGGAAGGAAGGGCTAGACGGGGAATAGACGGACTACTACTACACGCTACGTAAAAAGCGTAAAATGCAGCAACGGAACCAGGAGTGACTGTGGGGTGAATATCTGATCAAGTGTGTAAAAAGTCCAAAGACTTTGGTAATAGAAACGTGAAAAGCGGCAGCTGCCCCTTTTTTACGTTTACGTTTTTCCTCAAGGAAGAATTCTTTAAACTGTCCGATGACACCTGGTCGGGGCTCAAGACTTGTCTTTACAAATCCAGTCCTGATGCACTGTCCAATGCATGACTTAACTATTACGCCTATTATGCGCCACTGCACCGGCGGCGTCTGGGACGGACACACGTGCGCTCCGTGTCCTACTTACCCCCTTGAATTCTACAAGCACTTAGACCTGGCCCGGCCTTCTGATAACTAGAATCCTGCTTGAATTCTTATATACGGTAAATATTATATTCAACAAATTGGCTAATTGACATTTTTGCAATTATGCAACGGGCTGGCCAACTCGCTCTGAGCCGCTCTGCAATGTAATTTCAAGCTCGTCTAATTTAGTTTTGGCTGAAAATATAGATTCTCCGTGCTGGGTCATGACTTCCATGCTGGAACCTGGGCACGCCGAAAGGAGAAGGGCAGTGAGAGGCTGAGGCTGAAATAGCCTGTAGATTCGATCCGAGTTTGAAAAGGTCGTGAAAACGTTTGGGTCTTGGTTGGAAGGCCGAGCCACGCGTCTCTGGACCATTCTGGTCCATTGAAAGAAGAAGTGGCTTTGATTGAATTGATGGTGGGTACAAAAGGAGCCTTTTCCTTCCTCCGTCAGACTTCCTATTCTGGAGGTCGAGGTCCATGTGTTGCATGTTGCATTGCGTATTGGCCACAAGAGAAGAATAAGAAAACTGTGGATTCAGACGGAGCAGTTCTATTTGTGTAGGTTCGGATCACAAAGATCCTCGTCGACCCTCCTCAACACAGTAATTCTTTGATCCCAATTCCATGAATAAAACCATAGAGACATCCACTTCCCCTCCGTCTCTATTCACAATAAATAAAGGACATCGCACCCGGTACCTGGGCGCGTGGTGATCAGATGGATTTGGCTGAAACTTGGCAGAGTTGTTCCTTAG
>JAQFXY010000857.1:0-15707 GCA_034693865.1 Ceratophysella sigillata | reverse complement strand
AATGAAATACCCGAACCGAGACGGGTACCCGACCCGATCCGACCCGAAATACCCGACCCGAGCTCGACCCCTACTTGTGGCTCACCGACAATGCCAATATCTATGGCAGAAGCTTTTAGCTGCTTTGAACAAAGGTTTTTCCGTGTTAAGTAGACCTCATACGCGTACTGGAAAATTGGGTGTCTGAGGGCCTACGGTTTTTGTCAAACACATAAAGTTCGCAAACTCGAAACCCAGACCATGGACCAAGGCCAAGGTCTCAAAACACTTGCGGCGTGAGGCTTCTGTCTTGGAATTTGGATTTCGAGTTTCTGGACTTGTGAGTACATTATCTTTTCACGTTATGAATCGACGACGGCTTGTCCACGCATCGAAATCAAGGAAAATTGAGGCCTCATGCGGATAATTTTGAGTTAAATAATTTAGTGCATGAGGCCTGAGTCTATGTTTTTTCCGATCATGATTATGTTAGGTTTCCTACTTGTATGTGGTTGAAAGATATGGTTTGACACTTGAAACAGCCAAGTGATATCGGTAGTGATTGCACAGGCGACCTACCATTTTGGTAGGTCGCGTACTCCACTGCAGCAGGTGCTCTACCGTTTTTATTTTTCTCTTTTTGGTAGGTCGCCTACTGAGGTACGCGTGGATTGCGTAGGCGACCTGATATCGCCGTGATATCTTGTCAAATCCGCATAGAAGAATTTGTTTCACTTTAACATAATTTTCTTTTCTAGTTCTATGAAAGATCTTAATCAAAGACATTGGGGAAAATGTAAACAATTAAAGATAAAAGTGTCAGATTTAAGCTTTTGGTTGATGATTCCCTGAAAATGTAATCAATTAAAATAAACAATTTCTCTGACTGTATTTTAGTTATTCGAGAAATTAGTTGATGAACATAAAGTCAGAATATTGGAGAGTAGTGAAGTGATATTATTTACTTGGAGCAACGGCTTGTGGTTTTGGATTCCGGTAACTTTAATCCGAAACGTGTAATCGAGTAAGTACACCTAATAATGTCGCTAGTGAAATATACTAGGGTTTGAACTTAAGCGTATCTAATTTAGAATTTAAGCTAGAAACGGTTTCAGTACATATGTAATAATTACGGGTAAACTATTTAGTACGCCGGGTACAGCAACAGCTCATTTCAATTGTGAGTACACCAACAGATTGTTCAATTGGCCAGTAATATGGATATATATTTTTTTAAATTTCAGATTTGTTGTCACACACGCGTCTTTGAGTATATTGAGTCTTGCGCCAAGAGAGTAACTTGTCTGATGGAGACCAAATCTCTGGACGGTTTCGTTTTCAATCTTCTGTATGACACCCAAGTTGTTCAACGCTACGTTTTCAAAATATCCGAGAAATATAATTTGAGTGAAGAGCCCAGGTAAACTTACAAGCTTCATATATCACTCCTTTCGTAACCTGCTCGTTGAATACTAAAATTATGTCCTCAATTTACAGTAGCTGTGGGAGTAGTTTATTAGAAATGACAGAAACTGCACGGAGCATTCTCATTCGTTTCAAGGAAAGACTTGTGGACGTCCACAGACACAAATTCTGTGAATTTGCCCGGTTCCAAATAGTACTCGGACTCAGTCCATCAGGAATCAAAGCTCTGGAAGGTGGGTGCTGGTCCAAAGAGGATTGGAATCCGTTTCCCTGGTCAAAAATGATGAAGAACAAAACTCTGTATGTGCCACCCAGTGCAAAGAATGGGTCACTCAACCCCGTCCGGTCAAAGTCTCTCACGCTGGACGCCTTTCCCAAGTCGAATTGCAAACCAGTGATCAACGGAGCCAATGAAGAAAGTCTTGTGAAAAATCCAAACGAACATGTTCAACAAATCTATTTTGGAGACTACATGCCGCTCTCAATAAGCATCTTCGTCCTCACCTACTTCAACATTGACAACTTTGATTTACTCACGGGGAACGCGCTGAATGCTTCACTCGGGGCGGATGCACTGAATTACGTTGAGCCTGTTATTACTGTTGAAGCAGTGGAGAAACCCAAAGTCCCAGCCATCACCAAGCAACCGTCCGCTGAAAAGAAGGCTAGTACGAATCTCGTGGAGAAAAGTGGCAGTTCAGCTGCAGGAACTAGCAGTAAATCCGTGGGAAAGGCACTCGGTAACGTTAGTAGTAAATCGGTAAACAAGGATGCACTTAGCGTTAGTAGTAAGTCGGTGAACAACGAGGCACCAAATGTTAGTAGTAAATCCGTCAGTAAGGAACCATCAACTGTTAACAGTAAACTCTCTGGAAAAGAGTCGACAAGCAACGGCAGCAAATCTTTGACCAAGACACCCTCCTGCATTGCACTACCCGTCTCGAGCAGTGGCACGAAACGAGGTCAGAGTGATAGCACGAGTGAGAGTACTAGCAAGTCACTCAAAACTGACACGAGAAGCCCAAGTCCAAGTTCAAGCCCATCTTCCTCACCAAAGAAGTCTCCAGCTCGAGCCAAATACTCAATTTCCTTCGCCCCAACCGTGGCAGCTAAATCTAAACTAAGTTCAGCTTCCAACAACGGGCCCAAAATAACTTATCGGGCGGCGCCGTTCTCTAGCCCACCTATATTAACCAGAAAATTTGCAAAACTGCGACCCCGTGATGTTGGTCTAACGTAGCCGATTCCGTTTATATTATATTAACTTTATACTTACCTATTATGTCTACTTTAGAAATAATCCCGTCAACTCGTTTTAACCCACGTTATTTACTCACGTGAAGAAATTGTCCTTGCAAAATCGGACTAGCAGAATCTCTATATTAATGCATCATAACTACAATTTTAATGTTTCGGTGAAGTTGGAAAGACGACTAGCTTTCAAAATTAAGGAAGCTGTTGTCGTAACGATAACCAGTTCAATAGTAGCCATATCCCGGTGATTTTGTATTTATATTCAGTTTTAGAGTAATTCATTAAGTAGAATGATACAAGTTTAATATTTATTTCTTATTTATATTGAATGGAAGTAGCAGTTGCTCGAATGCGGACTGACATTGTAAAACTACGCAAATCCACGCAAATTAGTGTAAGTATCCGCTTCCCTATTCCCTAGCAGCTACAAGCGGAGAAATGCATTTGAACCTCGGCTCCTGCTGCTGGTGACCATAACACCGCACCAGTGTGTCTGGTTAGCCTCAACCCGAGAAAAAGGAGTTTTGAAGTGACGGGTTGTATTATGTCATGATGATCCATGATCCATGCACTGCATAGGGATGATTATCATGAAATGATATTAAATAATGTAGTCTTTATAAAATAAAATTGTGGACGTTGACTGTTTTTCTATTATTCAACCATGTTTTATATCTAGCAAATAAAAAGTAATGGTTTTTTTTTCTGTACGCATTTGAGTGAGAAGGCTTGGATCCCCTCCCCCTTTGATAATAATACAATAGGCTCGAGTGGAGACGACCAGCATTTACATGGAAATGAAGGATTGTTTCTGGGCTCGAGAGAGACATTTTTATAATAATATCAACGATCCAGCGTCTCTCTCTTATGTATTAGAATGTCTGAACTTGTCCGTCTAGTTGTTCCACTGTAGCCTATTTGCTATTGTGCCAGTAATGTGTGTCTTCTGTCTTCGTCTTCTTCAAATGAATGGTTCTCACATGCAATTTACTTTTAAACTCGATCATTTTCTTTCTACTTTTTTTCTACTAAATTATACCTTTCGACACAATGTTGAGTGATACCTACCATTGCTTCGGATGAGACTTATTTTCGTCGTCACTCAACATAGACGACGACGACGTCGAGATGGGTCATTTCATTGCAGCTGTTGCAGTGCGGAGATTAATTCCAGGTTGGATAAATCATCCGAATTCAGCATTTCCATTGTTGAATTCAGATAAGCACTATTTTAAACTCAAACTGTCAAAATATTAACTCACTATTCTAACAAAAATATTTTTAGCTGTTTCGTTTAACTCAAAATGTCATTCATTATGCTCGAATTTTTTTTTAAATGGAAGATCTGCGTAATTTCCAAAAGTGCGTTAAAATTCTACGGAAAAGTTCCCTCTTACCCTTTGAGCTCAAACTCAGGTTACTTTCACTCAGCTTAGGCTAAGTTAGAATTTCTAATAGTTTGGTTAGGTTACGGAAATAATTTTTTCGAGGATACTTTTGGTGAACTTTTTCGGAGGGAAATTTTTCGTAGAATTCTGTAAATTCTGGAATTCAATTCTGTATCCTGCCTGGAATCTCTCATTTGAACTGTAACATATTTTGCCTCAGTATTATTTTAGTTGTAACAAGCCGAGCTGAATTGTATGTGAAATGAGAAAATGCAATTGTATGTGTACAAATGAGACTTTTAGTACTAATCTTACTGTCGACGAATGTATCGTAATGTAGAAATGAAATTAAACAGGTATGAATGATGTTAAATTACAAATCGTAAATGGATGTATTTGAGCAGTTGATATTTCCGAATTGATGTTTGGATGGCGGTGATAGTTGATAGTTTGTAATTTGGAATGTTTGATGGAATCTAAAGTAGTTTATTGCATTGTCCAATTCTCTGTTATTCTTCCCAGCGTAATTTCCAAGCAGGGCATGTAGACAAAAAAGTAAATGAGAAACGCCTCCCTTTCATGTTACTTGGTCTCTGTTTTTTATTGTGATTGGATTCATTTTAGTTAATTATACTCTGATGAAATCCTATAATTTAGTCTAGCATTTCATGTAAATAAAAACTTTGTAATGGACTTTCTGAGCCGACAAATAGCCTTGGATTGTGGTTTTGTTCCTATTGGGCTCTTATTCCATTCCCTTCCTATTCGTATTATGCTAAAAATCTAAATGGAAATACCGAGCTGCGGCCTGAGTCAACAAATATCTATTAAACAAACTATTGGTACTTTATTTTCCCAAACGTATTTTTGAGCCGAGTGGAGAGAAGGTGAGCTGGGCCTAATGCTCTGTGCTCTAATGGTCCTCCTTCCCGTCTAATTCCTGGCAGTCACACACACATGACTTTAACTCACGATTACTTGTCGCCGGCTCGAAGGGAATTGCCCCTAAACTACCGATTTAAGGCACAAATTAAGCTCTATTATGTCAAGAAGGAGGAGAAGAGTGGAGAGAATAGGGAAAAACATTAAAAAACTTATTTTTTTCCCTGGCTGTGCTCTGCCGACTGACTCGACTTTGACATTGCCAGTTGGAAGTCAGCTTGGAAAAAGTCTTCCAGTTAAAACCACAAAACCCAACTCGAGAGTCACAGAGATGAGAGGGAGTAAACTACCTGGGCTTGTACATTATAATCATGATCTCTCTGACCTTTCCACGTTTTTTACTCTCATAAACAATTATCCAAATGCTCGTCCGAGACTGTTTAAATTTTGAAATATGTTTCACTGCTGCTACTGCATTAGCAACACAATCCGTTTCCTGTCAAGAATACATACGTTTTGGTAAATCTGAGCTTCATAGTGCGCCTAATGAATGTATTCATCAGGTTCTACGAAACAATATCCTTTGAAAAGCTTCCCTCGCAAAAAGTTTGTCCGATTCAAATGTTTTTGGGAAATCTTGCCGAACTTCACTATTTTAAACATGCAATTTATAATTGTACAATGCTATGTAATCTAACCTGAACCAACTGGAGATAACCTGACCAGAATTTACAATTCGGGACCAAATCGTAAAAATTGAACATTTGTGCAATCCCGATTTACCATTAACGCTAGTTTATGATTCCGTTAACTATCGCTGCATCAATTGTTTAATGCATGATTTTCAAATCTGGAATCGTTTCGTGGGTTTTTTAAAGAAATAATTTATTATGTATTAGGTGCTAATTGTTTACAACCGGCTTAGTATTGCGTAGATTCCTTGTAAACAATGCATTCTGTTAGAACTTAAAAGACAAATCCAATGTGCATAATTCTGCGTATTGAATTAAATCGATCCAAAATGAAGGTTTAAATGACAATTTGCGAAGATCGAAATTGGCCAATTAGTCGATTTTTCACAATCGGATCGCATCAGAACAACAGAGAAACCTTCCAATTGTTGTATCTTAAACTGTTATGGACATTTTCTGCCACTGCCTTTGGTTTGATTCCCATTCGTCCTTCTAAATAAGTGTTTTTGTTTAGTCTGGATCTTTTTTACAAGTTGTAGTCAGGCAGAGGTATTATTTATAATGGTGGTTTTAAAATAAAGGGTAGGAACCCTCCTCTGATCCTGGAACAACCTTAATTGCATCCTAGGTGAACTACAAACTACAAATGATGATAATATTAGTTGTGATTACTAACCATTACGAGTCGTGAGGACAAGGGAAGACAGGATACGGGCTTGTCTCAAAATGTACATCCACGCTCAATCTCAGCCTCTGTCTCTTTCACAAGACGACAAAACATGAAACAAGTACATTATCGTACGATATCTACGCGCTGCGTACACGTTTGGTAGTATGTGCAGGAGTGATCAGATCATCCCCAATTTCAAAATTTTGACTCCACCGCAGATTTTGTATCTCCTCTATATAAAATACTCACTAACTACTAAATGGAAAGCCTAAACCTATCAATCTGCTGCATAAAAATACAAAAACTATTTTCAAATAAAATTAAAAACTCAATTTTTTTTTGCTTTGCGTAAATTCAATCTTCAATTGTCAGGTTCTTTTTTTCATACAAACAAATTCTTTTAATGTCAGCCTCTGTCCTTCTTTCTTGATCTTCGAACTAATGTAGTCGCCATATGTTAGCTTCTATCTACATTATCTATATTTCTTATTTCTTCGCGCAAATTTATTTCAAGCGTTTGTATATTCACGTGCTTTTGATGCCATTAACTCGGTTTTCATCAGACGCGCAATTGTCTAAATACCTTAAACTCAAATTATATTATCTCGGCGCATAACATTTTAGCGCGCCTTCATTGTTAATTATACCTATATAATTTTCTACAGGTAATGTTTACCTAATTTTTTTAAATATTTTTTTTGTAAGAATTGTTTGGACAATTGCAACAGGACAGTAAATGGCTAGGATTTACGTGTGATGAATTATCGGCTGAACTTATCGGATATTAACAGGAATAATTGTTGAGAATTTTCGAAGTTGTTAAGCTCGTAGGATTTTGTCCATAATTCACGAAGTGGCCGAAAAGCGTAGTGTATTGACTCCGTTTGGAAACTTTGTGTTCGTCTTCTGACTTGGCTGAGATGCGGTTTTTCATGTGTGAATCAGGTATTAAAAATTGAGTGAGACGATCCGATCAAGTGAAGAGAAAACAATCAAAGGGAGAGAGACAAGGGAAAATAAATCCCGTTTACAGACAAGACAGTCGTCAGAAGGTAAAGGGAAGGGGCGAGATATGTTAGAGTTCGTATTTCAGTTTAAGGGCAAATATGCTCGTTCTAAATTATTTCTATAATTTGAATAATTACCTATTTTATTCTTATCGAAAATTTTGGATAGGCGAAAAAGTTTACTTCGTATATATTGTTTGACCTCTTAAATTACTGTAAATTGTGGCCATCTTATGTAACGTTAGGCTTGGCTAGGCAAGAAATCGTGTAATTGTTGAATCTGGCCGGAAAAACACTTATTCAATATGAAATGGCATATGGCATCTCACTATTGGGTCGGAGATTTTTTTATTTTTTTTTTTGAATAAAATATTACAATCCTTTATTCAGGCTTCCACTCTATAAATAAATGTCAACACAATTACTCAATGTCGGAGATTAGCTTTCCCTTGAAATATTCATATTCAAAAAATACAGTGTTACATATTTTGTATGTTGAACAACAGGGCACCGGAACCCATCTCCACTCCTTGAACTAGGACGGGGTCATCCGAATTAACCCGGGGTTCAAATGCCTTTCGGTTAAAAGTCTGGACCATAGCTATTTATGTTTTGACGCTGAGCAACGTTCTTATAGGCACCAAAGCCTTATTTCCCAGCCTTGACCCCGTATGGGACGGGGTAAAATAATAAGGTATTGCAGCCTTGCCAATGACAAAGTTGCTCAGCATAAGAAAATAAGCAAGACTGCACATTTTTAGAAATTTTCAATCGAAATGCCAATCTCCAACCCAATAATGCCATGATATATGACATAAGTAAAATCAACATTTAAGTAATTTTTAGTATCATAAGAACAAATGAATTTTTATGGACAAATGTACAAATTGGAAATACGTGTGGCCTGAAACTAAAAACGAGCTTGAACAGATTGTGCTGGAATAGCGCATAGCATGAACTCCTCTGGCTCAGAACCCAAACTCACTTTCACCCCACTTCTTCACTTTTGGACAATTTGTTGTTGAATTTTTGACGAGACGTTTTTCTGGCTCCTGCTGAAAAGAGACAGCTGGATTTTGGTGGCAAGTCGTGTAGAGCGAGAGAGAGAGAAGCTCTCTGGTTCTGGTTTGGCAGAAGAGCAGAACACATTGGCCTAAGTGAGAGTCGGAGAAAGTGAAACCCAAATCAAAGAGTGACGAGATAAAATTCACAAAAGAAATGGGAGAGAGAATGTTTTCATTATTAATGCCGCTTGAAAGAACTCAATTGACCCAGAGTGTTACTCGGCTTTTAGCTCAAACCTCCAGCTTCCCTTTCCTCACGGCTTTGCCTCAATTTCAAACTTTCTTCTTTTCCATCAACTAGGGTTCGCAGCAGGTCAAGTTTTGGATGACCTCATTGGACCTAAAACTAAACTGCTATAGTTTGGCCGACCTAAAAATATAACCGACAAATAAAATCAGATGCCATAAAAAAGGCCAAAATCTCACCCTGGAAATGAAATTGCAGGTTTAAATCTAAGCGGATTTTGTATCAATTAACTTGTAAAAGCTGTGTATTATATGTAAAATATGGTTATATGGTTACATTCCATTTTTTTTTTGTATTTTTTTATTTAACCGAATTATTTCAATTTCTATACACGCCAATCATACAAAAACATGTGACAACCCATGAATCGGATTTACACCACTATGCCTACTTAATTAGTCGTAATAATATTACTACATTGCACGAAGTTACTCAATGTTAAGTCTAAATTTTTGTTTGCTCAGAAGATACTCTTTCGAATTAATTTTAAACTTATCAAATTTTGTAATATTTTTAAGGTTAGTCGGTAGAGAATTCCATAACATAGTAGACTTAAACTGAAACGTAGCATATCCATAATTCCCTGTGGGAAGGCAATATCAAGCAATCCCTAATACTAAAGCATATTTTGTTCATAATTTGATGTTTAAAAACCAGTTGAATGAAATTGATTTCGAAACAATGTACGGTAACAATTCATGGATATTACTAGTGACTCACCTTTGGAGCAAGAAGCAGCTTGTACTAATAGACTAAAACCTAGCGTAGGCTACCATGGCTCAAATCGGAGGATGCTGAAAATTTCAGGATATTATATTTAATTTAGTACGGGAATAAAATCTGAGCGTGTTCTGGGTTGGTGTTTTTGGTAAATGCGTAAAAGCATTTTGGTTGTTGATCCCGAGCGGAAGCCTGAAATCTGAAATTATAGGTGGGTCCAAATGGAGGCCGAAGAGAGGAAGAAAAGATTGAGCCTCTCAACGGAATTGTAGAACCTCATCAATGTTTCACCATAAGGAGTCCCGTAAAATTGGCCCTTTTTTTATCCCCAATTTATCGTCCCGATTCTTCTAAATTAGAGAATGGACTTTTGTTACACTCTATATAATAGATGGACTTCCTTTCCTTGCCGCTTTAGGCAGTAGGCAGAACGTGGGCGCAAGCAGTGGCGGTGGACAGTGAACCCCCTAAAACTTTACGTCAAATCTCGTCTGCGCCCAAAATCAAAAAAATTGCCATAAATTAGGCTTATTCGGTAAGCTTCTTAGTAAAGCAACTAACATCTGACTTTCCATCAAAGTATACGCAGGTTAAATTGCTTGAAGTAAACACATGCCGCGTTTTGTCGCCTCGCTATTCCTCGGTGAAAATCCGAAGTTCAATTAATTCGAGCTTTTGCAAAAACCTAACCTCAAATTATCAACCCCCGAAGGAGGCTGGGCACATGATTCGCTGCACTCACGTATCGAGGTACTATTTCGTTTTTTAATTTAAAGTGTAATAGTTAGGTGAAATAAGGAACCGGGCCAAGTTAACACCTATGGAGAAAGCCAGTCAACACCTCTGGAAAGCACCGTAGAAAATACCAACGGGAAACTCACGATTTGGCTTTTCGGAAGCCGCTAAACTCACCAAATTATAAATAATTCCCACTGAAAGCTTTTTGGAAAACTTAATTTAAGCTAACTATCAACAAAACCTGTTTTTTTAGAAAGTGTTTACAAACTTTCTAGATGTGATTTTACACTGTAAAATTATAAAACAGTAAAATTTACAGCCTTGGTCGCATTCCGATAAGTGAAACTGAATATAATTTTTATCAACTCATTTTTAAATACTAAAACAACCATAGACACTTCGATATTCTTAAAATACTAATTTTATATTTTACTTATTTTATTCATCTTTCGCTATGCGAGCAGCAAATCAAAAAACCAGAGACAGGCAGGAATGAATAGATGGAGGTTGTGCCTGTGGACGCCACTGGGTGAGAGTGAAAGTCCAGTCAATCCGAGTGTAGAATAAAAGACTACAATGAAATTGAGTTGCCACCGTAGCCTAAGCCGCTTTTCCTCTCTCTCTGCCTAAATTGCCCATCTCATCTCAACTCTCTTCCTTCAGCTTTGGCGTCCAGGGGAATCCAATCGGTGTAAAAAACTATTTTTCTAACTCTCTTCTCTGCTGCTTCCCAGAAAAAAAAACTTTTTGTAGGAAAGGAAAAGTTAAGTGACGCCTTTTAGGTTTGTTTCTTCTTTCACGGACTGAAGCAATCTCATGGCTCTCGGGTCTTTTACAATTCTCTAACTAAATCTTAAGTACCGCAACTGAACCCAATCACGTATTTTCTCTGAAATATACAACACACTCCCACCAGCCCACACACCGCTCCATACGCTCCCACTCTTCTGCTTCAGCACAAATACTCAATTCCATTAGAGCGGCACACCTATCAGAATCCATCCGGCTTAATAGCTAGAGCGCGGCTGACTAACTACCTATTAATTTGTACTGATAGTAAATTAAGGCTTTATAATAAAAATACCGCCAAAAGATGGATTTTGGAAGACCAGGCCATCCCGTAAACCAAAATTCACCGCCATATTTACTTTTAAAAATAGAAACTGACATCTTGGGTTTTTCATGTATTTTCATATTCAAAAAATAGCTAATAAGGTGAGGGAATATAAAAGAAACAAATTAAACATATAATTATACAAATTTTGAAGGAGCTAGAGCTCAGTTCTGGAAGACTTGTACGTTGTAGTTTAGAAAAATTAAGCTTTCCGTAAAAATTAATTCAAGTATGTTATCCACGAAGTTCCACCTTAGGTATTTTGACAGATCGTTAGTAGGCGAAAATTGAATTTTAAATAAATTCATTAAACTGTAATTTATGAATTGAACATAATTGTTTTAATATATTCCACAATATCAATTTTTCAATTCGATTAACTTGAACATATAATTTGCAACCAACTAATTTTTACACTATAAAATATACGTAAAATGTAATTCATTTTTGCATAGTATTTATATTTAATTTGGTCCTCAGATATTATTTGTTTACTAAATCATGATGGCAAAAACATTGAGTAACTGTTTTTGTTTTATATTTGTTATTCGTGCTCTGAACAGAACAAAAACACATGTACTTCGGGTTCGGGATATATTAGTATTAAAATTAATTTCCACCGTGTAACGAACGTGTGATCTGAGTAACGGAGTGCATAACGAAACCAAACCTCAAGGCATAGTAGTAACCCTGGAAAATCATTTTGACATATTAATTATTACCACAAGAATTAGGTAGCTTTTAAAAGTTGTGAAAGTGAACCTCTCCGTTTCAACTTTTCCACTCCAAGTTTGGAGGATATAATTGTATTAGGCCAGACGAAAATTTGTCTGGAAGGCGGGAGTGAAGGGAAGGCTATGGTTCGGTGGTGGAAAAGTTTGGTCCAAGTTTGCATCAAATCTCTCTTAATTTAATTGGAGATAAGAGAGAGAATGAGGAATTGGATATAGGGACGATTTAGGCTCGGAGTCTCCACAGGGACTCCTCGTCTGGGTTCCCAGCTTCAGATCTAGAGTTTGGGCTTGAGCCCAGAATGCATGCGGAGCTAATGAATTTGTAATAAAATTTGTCTAATTGAATTAAAAAGCAATTGGGTTCGATGAGGAATTGATAGAGAGCGGAGAAGGGTTCCCTGACGCAGCAGACACAATATGGAAGCCCCTTTGGTCCAAAAAGACAGACGGTCGGAATAACAAGTGTGTTGGGAGTTGGGACAGTGAGATTAAGCCGTTGTTGGATCCCATATTACTCCCGCATCATCCCGATTTTTGTCAGGAATAATATAACACGCTACTCGGTACTACATTATGTTATTAGACCCACTAGTCGGGCTTATGTGAATCCAGTTCTGTGACTGCTCCGAATTTCTTGTAGTGCGGCACCGGTTTGCAAGATTTCTTCTTTAATACAAATTAGGGAATATAAACAGAACGTTTGCACTAGAGACTACTGAGCTATATAAAGGAATATATTGTACGAGTATATGCAAAAAAAGTACCCAAAAAGTTCAATTTTAAACCCTTGGTCCCAAACTGTAAGTGTTCAGATGCCAATCGATCCGTTAGGTTAGGGGATGGTCATAGGATTGAACAGCTTATACTAGATTGTGGTTGTCAGGCAGCTTATTCAAGAGAATTTTTGTGGAGAAATTTTTTTAGGGAATTCTTTCACAAATTCTGTCGTGTAAAGTAAATCTCAGAGAATTTTTCGTGGAACCATTTGTATAATACACTGTTTTACAATATAGAGAGATCTGAACCTATGCCAATTTATTTATATATAACACAATACTTTGCAGATTCGTTAACTATACGAAGTGTTAACTCCAATTTGTACGCAACATTATTTTTGCCTATAGGTGTCCGGACTCTCTAAATGGATTTAGAAATTTATGGCATTATTTAATACTAAATACACGCACTATTACTCTACTGATATGTTTTAGGATACGGTTTATGACAGTTTTCTCCATTTTTTGGGTCGGTCTAAACTTGCCGGTTTTGGGACTTTGCTGTTATTATGGCAGAAGGAGTGAGTGACTCTTAACGGATGGGAAGAGGGGAAATAGCGGAGAATAGCCGGGAACTGGTCCACACGTAAACATACACACTGACGATTATGGATAGGACCTAACAGAGAGAAAAGCGACCCTCCGCCGAGATGAAAATCAAATGACAAATTCTATTGGGAATTCATTTCTCACAGATATAACCTTACTTCTCGACTTCCAGAACGAGCGCTTACACTCTACAATGAACCATGAACAGACGCTTATGGTGAAACAACAACAGCTCTCTATGTTAGTGTCAAGGGTTCCGCTCAAACTACGGATTTATCCAACCAAAACTTATGGTTGAAGCCAATGGCTTAATTTTCAAACGAGCTTCCGATTTCAAGCTCGAAGTGTTTATAATTTTTCTGAAAATCGGAATTGCAAATGCACTAAAACCGCATTTAATGTCTCAATTTTTGAGCTTTTGTCCGCAACATAGGAAAAGTGAGCTTTGAATTGGGAATATAGTCGTGGAAGAGCTGAAACAAGCCTATAGACTCACACCCATCCCATTCAATTGACTTGTAACTACTTAACTTCCATTCAGAATCAATGACCATCTAATCTCTGGGGACTTATCACGGATCTGATCCCTTTATCCGACTTTGCTCTTATTCACACAGGACACAGTTATAAGGCCCACGCCTGCATCAACTCGAGATAATGCTCCTTGTGCTCCGCCACTCGTCCCAGACTCCCTTGACCGATGACAGTCCACGTTTCCTGGAACTTTGATGTACTGCCCGAATTCTCCATGGCGGTCTTTCACTTCAAATTGCTCAAAGCTGGATTGAAGTACCAACTCGGAAGACACGCGCCGTGTAATTAGGTTCTGATTGTTCTTTTGAAGGACTTCTGCTCAATTTTAAATACCAATTTCTTGTTGCCTTGCTAATTTGATTCTGTTTTCATACGCATCAGCTTCAAAATTGGGAGTGACACTTTGTCGTTGGGTCGTGTGAAACTAATCTTTTTCCGTATGGAATACTGCGTTACACAGATCGTACGCATACTTACTTACACGTAGAATGTTTCAGCACTAGAATCTCATGTTCTAGCATAAGTACATCACTAAATGATGAAGAGGTTTTTGTTCGTTCCCTGCTACAAAGTGTTCCATATCCAAAGGTTTACCACAGAAGAGCATGATTTTAAATGTTTAATGTAATTAGGAAACAAAGTTTAGAGCGTGTACTAAGTAAGTATATGGAAGAGAGATGGCTCATGTACCTTATCTACGCATAGAGATTTCGGTGTGATTGACACCATAGAATTACTGTCCAATACAAGGGAAGTTTGAGTTAAAACAAGCTCTATTCATGGGATGAAGAACAATTAGGCGGAAAACTTAGGCTAATGGAAAGTTTACGTAATGAATTCAAGCTCTGTTATTTCAGTATGTTATTGCACACGGTTCTATGACAATATGTTAATCCGAGCTTAATGGTTTACATTCATTTAATAAGGTATATCATTCGAGTCGCGTCGTTGCGTATCAAGCAGTTAATTCGTAAGTACCAACCTAAACAGGGCCGAGCTATTAGTAGCTTGATGTCATGAAAGGCTGATGTTGAGAATCACAAATTACAATTTAAGTACAAAATAGAGCTCAAGGAAACGAAGCAGGAGAGCTTCGTAAAACTTTGGCTCCTTTTTTCTGCAAACTTCAAAACACGCCAAACTCACGTTTGCCTCGACATTCGTGTAGTTGAGCTTCCGGTGTTATAAGACATGCTTCCCAACAAAACCTGTGAATGACTTATGATTACACCCCCGGGTCCACAGGGAAAGTAATAGAGGAACATGGAATTATTCAACTCTAAAAACACGATTGTTTTTTCACATGTTTAAAGAATTCGTGTATTCACGCGTGTAATACTTTGGTTGCAATAAAATCTTGAATTCAGCCAGTGAAGATGAGGGCAATTGAGAGCGGAAGTAATGGAAGGTCAGACTAGAACAATTAGTTACAAATGGCGTCAGGGAATATAAGGTTTCTGAGCTGACCAACGAGCATTAAGAATTTTTGTATGTCCGTGCTCGCCGTTTCATTTACAGGGGTTAATTACGCCTTATTCAAAATTGAAGTGCAGCACTTATATGTTTTACTTCACGATTTGCTTTAAACTGGCAAGTTAACTAGGTACTGTTTCCTTATGTCATCTAGTATAAATATAAATTCCGACTCAGTGCATTAAATCTTGTAATTATGTGTTGTTCACTGGGTTTGTTTAATGCGATTAGTTTTCAGCATAAATAAATTATAATTAGCCTGAATGCATTTTATTTGCCTTATTTTGATTTGTCTATGTGAAATACTCAGCTAAAAATTACTAATTAAGCCCAAAATTCGAGGCAATGCATTTTACCAGCATACGCATCAATTGTTTGCCAGGCAAACATCCATTTACATAAAATCGTTACTTTGTATGGATGTATGTCTGGATGTATGTATGTATGTATGTATGTATGTA
>JAQFXY010000856.1:0-15736 GCA_034693865.1 Ceratophysella sigillata | reverse complement strand
TGGCACGACCACACCGGAACCTTGAGAAAACAATCGTTCTGTTGGGACGGAAGTGGGCTGTAATACTCTAAAGACGTATTTAGCAATTTGAGCGAGCGAGCGTATTTTAAAGTATCTACAAGAACGGCACGGTGACACTAACCCGTTTACCTTTGTATTCTTAAATCCATATGGTCGCTATGAATTGTCGCGCTATGAATCGTCGCCGGCTATGCATTGTCGCCGCTACGAATTAGGCCTGCTATGAACTGTCGCCGCTATGAATAGGGTCTGTTATGACTTGTCGCCGCTATGAATTTGGTCGGCTATGAACTGTCGCAGCTATGAATTGGGCGCTATGAACTGTCCCGCTATGAAACGTCGTTGATTCCTTTACTGGCCATGATTTTTCGTTGACAAAACATGCTTTGCTTAGTATTTAAATAATTTCGTCTTTACTCACGTAGTAGAACTGGTGGGTATTTTCAAAAGTCGGGTACCCGATCTCGGTTCGGGTATTTGTCGGGTCGGGTCAAAAATTGACCCGAACCGATCCGAATACAGCACGGGTTAAACTGGGGCGACCCGATCCGACCCGAAAATGATCGGGTCGGGTCAAAAAGTAGTTTTACCCGACCCGAGACGGGTACCCGACCCGATCCGACCCGAAATACCCGACCCGAGCTCGACCCCTAACATAGGTACATATTAATACGGAGTCGGAAACAAATCCACTTGAAAGACTCAGATTTGCCTGAAAGATTTTGTATTTATTCAAGCTAGACAAACTTGGCAGTCAAAGATGTGGCCAGGCCTAAGGTAGTCGGTCGTTGAAATGAAAGTTACGTGTTGTTTGCGGGGAAGAAAGTTTAGCTGGAGAGAAAGTTTTTCCGACTCACAGTTTCCGCAGATAAAGAGGATGATGAAGTAGATGCAGGCAAGGATTCCAATGGACCCAACACCGCCGTAGGCTTGAATTCCGTCATACATCACTGCATTCCAGTCCTCACCAGTCAGGATCTGTAGCAAAGGAGGCATTGGATAGATTAGCTTGTGAATACGGTAACATTGCAAGTACTTTCAAATGGTAGCCCTAAAAGCCCAAAATGGGTCAAAACCAAGGATAGAAAAATACGGGCCAAAAACTGATACACAGTACTTGTAGAGCCTAGTTAATAAGTAAAGGCCGGATTTTGCATGTTTGCATATTTTTTTAGCTTAAACCTAAGCTGAAATTTCGGATAAGTATGCACCAATCACGTCATCCTGGTCCGATATACCCGCATATCATCTGGAATTTTTGGAATATTTTTTATGCTTGGTGCATATTTACATATTTTATGCAATTGTGAATAAAAATTTAGTTTATGGAGCATATTTTAGGCATATTTTGACCCTTTCGGTGTAAAAAGCAGTAAAAATTAAAACTGTTAAACAATCATTTTGTATAAGTTTCTTTTGTAAAAAATATGGAATTGTCTTTTAAAGTTTAAAAAAAATCAACGAAATATAGTAAAAGATTTAAATGGTTAATTTTCTAATTTTTAAGTACATATTCCGTGCATAATTCAGCTGTTTTTACTGCATATATACCTATGCGAATATATTAAAGCTTTTTAGTGCAGATGCATCCGCCCTTTAGTAAGGCACCAAATTCTTCCAAATCGATGGAATGATAACAAATACATGATAAGCAGATAAATTCACAATTATTCACAATTAAAGTGGTGCCAGAATAAGATGTGTCGGTAGTTTGTGCTAATTTGGCCCTTATGGGTTGTCAGCTTCCTTCTTTAATGCTAATATTAATTTACAAGTATAATGTACACACTAAAATCAACGTTGAAATTAATCTGGATTTATTTAGACGTACCTGGAAGACGGTAAGGAGACTCTGCCAAAAACTGTCAAAGTTTTGTCGGGACTTCTCTTCCTTACTGTCGTAGTTGAACTTTCCACCAAAGACTTGCATGCCCAACAGAGCAAAGATCACAATGAAGAGAAAGAGCAGGAGCAGGAGAGATGCAATTGACTGGATGGAATTGAGGAGTGAAGCCACCAAATTGGACAGAGAACGCCAATATCTACAAGTACCACATTTACAGTTACATACAATACAATTATAGCCGTAATCGAATAAGAGGGATGAGCTGGTGCTGGAAAAACATGTCCCGCTTAATCGGATTCACTCATGACCAAATGGTACAGATTGAAGAAAACAACTTTTACAACAGAAACATTTTGAGAAATGATTGACTGAGCCCACATACGTTGTCAAGCATTGAATACAGTGGTTAGTTGATGTCAAAATAGTCATTTCATTGATTTCTGACGGGCTTGCTATAAGTCGCATTCTGATTTTTACGTTTTCCATTTTCCAACCCACAAACACCAAACACTCTATACGTACTTTTATTTCCAAATAAGTTACATTTTCTATCACATCCCTGCTTGCCAGATGACCCGTTTAACGAACAATTGTTCCACACTGTTAAGTACTTATTACGTGGACCAACCAAGGTTTTTGCCCGCTCATCAGGATCTTTCTGATCTGGTTATAAATTGTAGTATGGTGTGATTGGTTTCTGGGTCTCCGACAATAACACAAGCGAGTATTGTACTCAATTAAATATACGCTGTAAGCAAACTCGTTGAATATTCTCCACTTTATAAATACAATTCAAAACAAAAATATTGCCAAACAAAGTTTCATTGGGTCTGTATATAAGGTAGTGTGCCGGCCGAATTATGTGGCATTAAATAACTGGTAATAATCAACTTGATGATAATCACGTTATAGTGTTTGCTTTCATTCATGGCTCCGTTCAGAGTTAAAAGAGATTGATTGATTGGTGCGGACAGACTCACATGTGTTCGTGAAGCCACTCACTCCTAATCTCAAAAAAATAGACACAGCATCACTACCATTTGGTTGAACGCAACATGGAGCCATTAACCTGTTAACATACCACTACATACATTGTAAAAGACTTGGCGGGAATAAGGTCTCAGTGGAGACCCGACAACTTGACTGAGCTTCTAATTTCATGCTATTTTCAATCTTTTTTTCAATGTCGACTCTCATCTACTTAATTAGATCGGATTAGCCAAACTCCTTTTTTTACACAGGTATTCACTTATTGCGATTCAGGATGCTATTGCTCAACAAATTAAGCTTAAGTAGCTATTTATACGCTAGTAACGCAACTCAACACCCGAATGTTTGAAGTCTGGCTCCCTTTGAAAATGAATTAGGTTCTATACCCTGTAAATTGAATCTGTATACTTTTCATCCTCAATCGAATTTATTGATATGACCGTCTCCCAATTGGGATCCGTATACTGTTGCCAGTAAATAGAAACTGGAAAGAGTTTCACGCCTCAATACGAGCGGAATCTAAATGAAAGCGACAATACAAATTCAATTATATTTTAATTGAAATATTTGCTTTCCAAATGTTTGAAAACCTAAATTATTTATTTCAAACATCTCAAAGCAATACTGTTGTATCAACGTGCAGCACCATGAAATTAGCTAAAACCATCCGACTTCGCTAAGCAGCTTCAGCTGATTGGAAATGCAGAGAGCTAAACCTTACTTAGTAACTTTGAAGACACGAAGGAGACGAACGCAGCGGAGGACAGAGACGCCGATGGGCGGAATGATGTGTGCTTTGGTAAGTGCTACTTCCAGGATACTACTAATGACGACGAAACAGTCGAATCGATTGAAGAGAGACACGAAGTAACCCTAGAATAACACAAACATATATAATAATAATAATTATCTGCCATAAAAATGTAAATGGCTTGATGTCCAATTCCCAGCCTCTTCAACTTAAAACAATAAGTTTAGAGTTTCTACCTTTTGGACATTTGCAAGAAAATGACTAGGAGGCCAAATGCCGCCCTGTGTATGTATACGATTACTATTAAAGGGGTCACGAGTTTAACGATATGCATATGTAATACAGGGGCTAAAGAAACAAACTTTTTGGTCATATCTTCTATTGTATCGAAACTGGAATTAGAAAATTGTAAAAGTCAAAAGATCGACGACCAACGTTGGAGCTACTACATATAACACAGTAAGTTAAGGAATGTGGAACTGACCACTACAAATCCGCAAAACAATAAAATACAACTAACCTGAAATCCCAAGCTGTACATTTTGAGTAACATCTCCAGTGTGAAGAGAACGACGAAGAAAATATTGGTCACTTCTGTCAACGTCAAAAGATAGGATGAGACACACGACACATAAAATTAAACTAAGCAGCTGGCAATACTGGCTTAACACGGGCTACGCTTTTATATTCATCCTTCTCAATGGCCAAGCCAAATATGAGTGAAAATAATACAAATGCAGCATTGAGATCTTTCAATATTACCAAAACACGCTCAACTCGGTTACGAGGAGCTCTGTATGGTCTCCTCGCCCTGACATTAAACTCAAATTACTGCCGAATATGATCTGAAGCACGGGTCACTAGCAATGCTCATGTTCCCTGTTCCTACATAGGAACGTGGGTACTAAACAAAGTAATTCTAAAATGAGGACTTGGGTTTATGAGAATCCATTTAACAACCCACATTATTGAGCATGACAGTTGAAAGTTCCAAGGCAATAATACCTGCCTTCACGTTGTTCCTTCTTCCAGCCTAATCAATGTAGCGCAGCATGGCTTTTGAAGAAAATTCCCATCGTGTTGTCTAAGGCTACTTCAGCAATTCCTGTCGCTGTACTGTTGCACACTGTTAATCATGATGCGATTCTCTCTAAGCCGGTGCCGGTATGTCCTTGGAGTTTAGTACCTCAAGCCATAAAAATTAGTGGATATATTTCTTTTTATGCCCATATTGATTCAGTTTCCGTTTTAATAGGCTTCCAGACCGGGTGATGACTGGCTAATCACTAGAAAGAGCTCAGCTAACGGAAAATTGCTTCCTTTTACTCCCTCTCTCCCAAAATCCCTAAATGAAAGTTTTATGGCCCAAGAAAAAAAGTTCCATTACGATTACGAGGCTCAGTCTCATCTCATCTCCGACATTGGTAATCATGTACTAGGAAATAGGGCAACTCCTTCCGAAAAAATCTGATGAGCTTTGCGGGCTGCAGACGGCACAAGGACACGGCAAACCGTAATCAATGAACTGCTGCTGTGGCAGTCGTCCTAGTGTACATTTCTATTACTTCGCATTCATGGGACCGAGTGTTAAAAATGGTACGAGGGTTATTCCAAAAGTTCGTAACATTGTGTTATAACTTTAAATGGAAAATCTACATAACCCATACTTTTGCAAGTTTTGCATGCCTATATTAGCATTTGACTTTAATGTTCTAAACCCAACAGCGCCTTGATTGAGATGTCCCTCAAAAGAAAAGTCCAGGTTCGTTAGTCGTCGAGTTAGGAATCCTTAAAACTGAGGCTTGTCATTGGTTTAACTTCCCGTACCTAAGCGATTGATTTGGATAATCTCACTTTTGTTATCTAATTCAACAAAGTGGGTTTGAATATTATGGGTGGAATTTATTATGACAGGAACTTGTTTTTCCTATATGTGCCTTTCCAACATATTCATTGTTATTTTATGACTTGTCAAAAACATTCACGAAATTTTGGGATGACCCTCGCATAACGTAGCAAGGTAGCACATGTCCGCTTACCTTGAAACTCATCCAGCCACTTTCGCTGTTGATGGTACTCTGTGGCCAGAATGCAGGTGTTGAGGAAGACGAGTATGATGATGAGCCAGTAGAAGGCCTGGGACTTGACCGCCTTACGACAAAATCTACGCAGTCTTCTGTTCAATCTGAAAGTATTTCCCAATTGAATTAAATAAGTTTGATGTTTGCAAAATAATTTTGTTTAAGTGATATTTCAAGTCAAGTGTCTTATTACTGTCAAGTAGAATAAAATTTGATTTGGCTGTACCCGCCTACGCTTATTGTAATCGGATTTGAGTTGTCAGTTTAAAATTTAGTTGTCGAACTACGAAAGGTTTTATGTGTTACGGCACTGCAAGAAGAACACAGCAGCATTTATGGCTGTCGTATTGTGTTATCGATTTATTCTTGCCTTCGCATCATATCCTACACTATGGTTCCAGGTTCCACATTAGTCAATGCAAACAGTGGGCAGAGATGCTCAGAGCGAGTTGGCCAGCTACTAACACTACGCCGGGTAAATGCATCAGGGAAAATAAAAAGAAAGGCAGAGATTTCACGAATCTCAAGAGAAATATTACGAGAAATGCGTGGGTTAACGTCTGGCCAATTCTCAAATAAACAGCCTCGTAAGGAGAACCGTGTGCTTGTAAATTATTTTTTCCATAGAACTGTGACATATGCACCAATGCGAATGTGACCTTATTGTCACACACGGAAATCGGATTGGAAATTGAGGGTACAGAAAGATGTGCTCTTACATACTTCCCTTCTCGACTTCCCAAATCATATAAAGCTCGAGTTCTAGCGGGGGACGAAGAACACTTTTTCAGTTTCATATTTCAATTTGAGAGTTGGAAAGGCATTATGGTAATTTGACTCTTCAAATCTTCAATTTGACAAATCTGAATATGATTTATGTTAATAGAAGATTTGGAGAATTGGAGAAACTATAGTAATAACAAAAATAATTGGAGTGCTCTGTGTTCCTTAGTATATAAACTGGGGAAATTCATGGAATGCTTCATTTTAGTATGATGAGATTGGTAATAAGGCCCAAAATTACACGTTCTTAGAGAGCAACGACCATAGCCACTTCCACCCGGGACCCAGCCCAATCTTTTGCAAAATTTACGTATACTATTCTACATACAATGGCATCATAAAGCATTGTTCAGTGCAAATTGGGAGAAGGAATGTATTAACTCAAATGCCACAAAAGCTATAAAATTAAAAAGTGTAACCAATCATTTTTTCCTGCACGTACAAAAATTCGTGAAAACATTAAATATTCGGAATTGGGTTGAAGTAATAGGAATGCCTGGCCGCATATGTTAACATCAGTGGCTTATTGTGACCGGACTTTTTAAATTGTGGTTAGTTTATGGTGGTCTACTTACCTACAAACCCACAATTTCAAAAAGTCATCCGGAAAACCTAACCTAACTTTACTAGAATTAAAACCAGCGCTAACATATGTGGCCAGAAACGGCCAGGCGTTCCTTACCTCAACCGCGTTGTGGCCAGCGGACTGCTTATTTTCTAGTGCCTAAGCTATATGCTGTATTACAAAGCCATGTACTCAATTGAAACGAGGCTGGCAGTTATCACTACCTCACACCACGTAAAACATTGACTTCCTGTACTTCACCCAACCAAATGCTGGAAGAATTCATTCATAAGATTGGAATCTGTTCAGCATTGTTAGCCGTTTTTGACGTTATAGGATAACAAGTAATCATTGACTGTATTTATTTATAATGAAACTGTAAACAAAAATCGCGCTTTCTTGAAATACGGCGACCAATCTTCGAAACACACGTAAGAGCGTAGAATAGAATGGTTTATTTGCTATTCTAATCTACGTGATAAGATAAGTTGTAACCCTAGTTCGACACAGATATAAAAGACGAAGCAGTACAATAGATGAACATATGAAACCTTTCACCTCAACACCGCATCGACATTATACAGATATTGTCCCATTTCCTTTTCCCCATCCCGCTTTTACTTATATTTTTGTCAATTCTGTCAACTCTTGCTTAATACCTGGTCCAAAAATTTCATGAATGCATTAGAGCATCTTTCGTATCGCTACATTCAATGCTGTAGCTCAAAACATTTGACTTTCAAATATGTGTATAATGAACACTGTGAAAATGGTTTAATTTCGACATGTTTTCTTAAAATACGAACTTTTTCTTCGGACTAAGAGATACAAATACAGGCCGTGACTCTCACGCCCACGGAATTAGCCGGGCTAGAAAAAAGAATTATAGAATTTTGACCTGCATCCTCGGGCAGCACGAAGCTCCCGGATTTCCTGCTTTACTTCCATGCCCAGCCCAGGGACAGCAGTGGGAAGGCTATATCTTGTTCTGCTCTCACGTGCGTTTCCCATTGGACAGGACTAAGAACGGTGTAGTATGGTCCATGGCATGGTCCAGAGATAAAAGAGTGAGTTGGGCCTAATAAAATGTTTCTCTCATGCGAAGCATGACATTGTTAAAAAGAAAGGGGAAATGCTTGTCACTTCATAGGTTTCTTCCCTACATATACACCTCGTTTCTGGGAACTTCTGCCAAAACAAAGATCAAAAGTTGTTCACATTATGTCTCTTCAAAAGGAAGAACAGAGGAAAAGTCTGAGAACGAGCTCGTTCTATTCCACGCCTCGTCCAACCATTTAGGTATCCCTTTTGCAATATAATGTTATGTAACTCAGGGGAAGCGAGGAAACCGTATAGGTTAGGTAAACCCAACACGGAACCAAACCATATGCCAAAGCAAGTCTAGCCACTAAAACGAAATGCTCGGGTGGCCAGCAGCCGGGTCTGACGAGTATTTGTCATTTTAACCCTTTTTTTCCTCAAAGTTTTTATGGCATTAGTATTAGTTGAAAGTAGTTGTATAAGTACCTCATCAGATCCAGAGACTTTCTCCATTCATTTAAGCGTAGATGCTCTGCTTTTCCTTTCATAAACCAAACTAGCGTATTGTCAACTCTCCCTGTTTATCCAGCCAGGTCTGCTCTTTCATCTCCGGCTTTATTATGGCCTCTTTTATTTCCCTATGCCGTATTAACTTCCATTCAAAGCACAATGCCTCAACCAGTTGTCAAATAAACAAACATTTTACGCGTAATTAAATTCTGCTGGCGGAGACTAGAATTGAAAGTGAGAGCTGACTCAAGGAAAATGAAATGTTGAAGCAAGAAAACACAAACTCTCAAGTTTCATGGCACGTTCGCTATTTTGATTTTGGTTATTTGTTCCAATATATATATTTAAACGTTGGTTTGCGTAAACTAAGGCTTCTAAGTAGCCAATAATATACGAACAGTTGCGCTGTAATTTTCACAAATGCATTTTCATATAGGTACTTGTACCGGACATGGCATGATAATTCATAGAAATTCGACACGTATAATCTAAGTATGTATAATTTAAGAGTAAACATTAAGAAATCAGTTTTCATAACCGAGTACTAGGAAACCATATGATGTCCAATTTATTGCCACAAAGTGGATAGATAAGGAAAACCTAATGTAAGTACATCGAAAGTTACACTAGCAACTTGTACGCAAACATTGAACTCGTCTTAGCCTACAGCCATCCTTTCGTGTGAATCCTAAGTGATACTCGTTACCCATGACATTCAATACTACTTCCCTTGTTGCTTAATTGAAAAACAGCTAAAGGTAAAACGCTCCTTCATCACGTCTCCAGTATCCCATCGGAAATCAGAATCCGCTGGTTTGTGTGATATAATAAACCGTAAAACTGGAAATACATCAAGTTCGTTTGGCTAAGATGGTATTAAATCCAGACTGCAAATCTAGACTATAATAGTCAAATGCCTGGAGTTCTAAGACAGCAAGTATTTAGATTTTGACATGAATTGGCTTAGCAGAAGTGTGTTTGGAGTTGGTGAGGCCTAGAGCGTATCTGGTTTGCCCAATAATCCGAAACTAATCTACTAAAGACAGACGTAAGTGGAGAGCGGAGGAGAGAAAGTCAATCCTGCCGAATATAGGCGTACTCACCTTTCACAGGCTCTTTTGTTCGTGTAGAACCAGTGCATTCCTTGAGACTGCGTTCCCTCCATGTCTTCACCTTTGTCGGATGACTCCAATTCACCACCTCCTTTGGCTAGATCCGACAAAACAAAATAAGAGACTTGAGCTCGACTCTTGGCTTGGGAAGCTCAGAGGCTCTGTCTGTCTCTCGACAAGATGAAGAAACAAAAGAGGCACTCAAAAAGATGCTCCAGACTCGGATTACTCAGGCAAGCGGAAGAAAGGCTATGCTCCCTTCGCATGTCAGACCCACACTCGCCTCTTCTGGCCTGGCCTCCATGACTTCCACCGTAACTTAAACCGGAATCATCTTGATTCATGCCTCTTCTCTTTCAAATCAGGCCAAGTGAATGAAGAAAGCAAAAAAAAATACAAAGAATACGGGGAAATAGGAACAAGGTAACTTCTCAAATGACATGGAGCAACGTGAAAGGACAGACACAGGGCTACGAAACGACATGTACCACACAGTATTCCCAAACAATCATATAAGTACTTAGTTATTTTTCAATTATCATTCCCACTACTGGGTCCGAGTACTATTGACAGTGGGTTTCTTGAAAACACTCCAAAAAGCCTTGGAACATTAGATTAATTTAGTTTAATAATAATTAACTAGTTTGAGTTAGGATTTCAATGAATGGTAATTAATTTAGCTAGAAAGGGGGACAAAGCCTTTAGAAAAGTAAAACTTCTGTTAAAAAATATTTAGAGAGAAAGTTTTCAAAAGAACCAGTAGCAAAATTCATGCCTTTTAGTGAAATGAATCACTACGTCCTGCGTATACCTTTATCCTCCCCGTCCGGCTCAATATCTTCAGCCTGAGTAATCCAGTCCAAGTAGCCTCTTAAGTCTTCTTCAATTTGCTGTTTCTCTCTTAACTTATGAAAATCACCACGTGCTTTGGCTTTCTCTCGTTCCTTTGAAAATTCACTGAAATAGTAAAAAGTAATCGGTTTCACAGTTTGGACCTTCACTATATATTAAGGCAAACAACTTAATAGAATATTAATATGTACAACTGTGATGATATGTACTTAATATTGGCTTATGGTATGTCGTCATAGCTTGTCGTTTCTGCGCTTCCTGATATTAAAACACATGAAAGAGCCTATTTTGAGTCGACACAATCGCATGTATTATTGTATTTAGCTTAGCAAAGTGCTTCCCTTGTAGTCAATAATTTTTTATCAATTTATACATACAAGTTCAATGTTAGAGATATGAGGTATGTACGTATATGTACGAAGTTTGCAAGAGAAATCTTTGTGACAGGAAAATAAGAAAAATATTTATTTTTCATTACGTCTAACTTCCTGCGCGCCTAACTGCTTATTGACTTTACCTGAAACACGTGTTCGTCATGGCTTGTTTATGTCTCTCGGTGGGATCATGCATGGGAAATACTGCCAATTTCTCTGCGTATATCGTGAATGAAAATTATGCAAAAATGAAGGAGCTAGAAAGTCACATAAGCCCGTATACATGATAAGCTTGATACTATCAGATTCAACGATAAAGTCCAGCTTGGAAATATTCCTGTGCAGAACAAAAATATAGTTTTCGCAATTTGGGGCTTCAACTTACTCGTAATGGGAACTGTAGTATGCATCTGCGTACTACGCTTAAAGCTTGAACCTAACCCAATATAACTAAACGTACGTATGTCTATCCCCAAAGCGCTTTCCAGATCAAGCAATGAGCAGCTGGAAACTCACATTGTTACCTTTTGATTTGACTTGCGATCTACAAGTGCACGATCAGAGTTGGCATACGAAAGCTAGATTTGAAAGTGGTACAACAAATAAGGCAAGTTTAGGAAGGGAAGGATTTGGTAGGCACTACTAGTGGCGTAATAGACTCTCCTAAGCGTCATGTCCAGGATAAACTATTTCCATTCCCTCGAGTCTAATTTCAACTCCACTTACGCAGAGACACTTTCGAGCTGCCTAAACCCGCGTGAAACAATAAAGCGGACTTTCACCAGGCAAAAGGCCTGTCGTCCCCGAGAATGCAGTAATAGTGTGGGAATTTTGTTCAGGCCTCCTACTGCTAGCTCTTGCCAATGTTCCACTACTATGGACGTCTCTCTGGACTTCCCTTTGTGCTTGATGCATATTACATTTGTCACAGAGAAGAAGGGAGTACATTCCGTTTTACAGGCTCAGGGCGGTTCGGGCAGTTTCTGGAATTTCTAATGTCGCCAAGATGACTGATCCCGCAGCTCACAAATGAATCTACGACGTTTCATAGAGGGACAATTCATAGCACGACAATTCATAGCTGCGTCAGTTCATAGCGGGCCCAATTCATAGCGGCGACAGTTCGTAGCGGCGTCAGTTCATAGCGGCGTCAATTCATAGCAGGCCCAATTTCATTGGAATTTTCTTGGTACACCTTTAAAATGCATAGTCGTATTTCATTTTATAAATCCAAAGCTTTAATGCTATGATATAGTATACGTTTTACAATACATTCTTAATCTTAGCTCAATATCGAATCTCCAAATCTGTTGTAAGTATGTACTTGTCAAAGTACTCGATTACTCGAGTAAAAGCGTGTGGACTATAAGCGCAGACGGAATAAGCTTTTTTATGTAGCCTCACAGTACTTATTAGTTTCTGTATTGCATTATTAATTCTAGTCTGCTATGTATTGTCGCCGCTATGAATTGGGACTGCTAAGAACTGACGCCGCTATAAGCTGACGCCGCTATGAATTGGGCCTGCTATGATCTGTCGCAGCGCAGCTATGAATTGGGCGCTATGAATTGTCGCGCTATGAATTGTCCTGCTATGAAACGTCGTTATACCCTCACAAATCAGCTCAAAATGCAACCATGCTCGCATGAACTGGTCTACAAACACCCACACTAATGAGTGTTTGGGCTTTGTACTTACATATTTAGTAATTACTTTGAAAATGGAAAGAGACTCACCCGCTCAACACACCTAGAATCAAGTTCATCACAAAGAAAGCACCGATAATGACCATGGAGATAAAGTAGGACCATTGCCACGTGTTCCCCATGGCGTCATGAATCTATGGATAATCAAAATCAGCCCGACTCAGCATTAGCGAAACTAACATATAAAATAGATAAGCTTCAGAGTGTTGATAAGTGAGCTTCTAAATTCACTACGCTTCATCTTATAATAACTAAATTGTGCTATGTGTACTTCAATTTGACCAGCTCAAGAAAGTAAATATAACAATACTACTTCGTCACGGTAAATATACTGACACAAGGCCTGTTCCACTGGTTTCTTCAACCCTATCTACGGCTTAAGAAAACTATAAAAGTCGGATATCCTCTGACTGATGAATGTATTGATAGAGGCAAATTCTGGAAAATATCAGGCAGAAATATCCAGGAAGTCAGTTTTTATGGAGTTCTTTGTCGAGAGCCATGAATTCAAGAAGCGAAGATTGAAGCGAATTTTCAATGGTCCAAAGAATTTCGATTAGCAAATTCTTCACCTTGAATTCTTTGAATATTTGGAAATTTTTCAACTTTTTTTTAACTCGGCGGTTAATGAACTTGGATCCATCAAACTCACACATCGACATTCTGGACCCAATCTAGCTTCAAGCTATCACCACTTGCTTTTAAAACTTTTAAAAAAATATTCGTATTCTTTGGACATGGAAGTAAACTAACTGGCTTTAGGCTGGCTGAGGGAAAAGCCCGAATACTTGTACGAAGAATGAATTACCAAACTCAAGCATCGGTGAGAAAACGGTGCGTCAAGGTCAAAGGTCAATACGTGGTAAATTAGTGGAACAAACCTCGTACTGTAACCCCCCATGCATAATATTGTGACGATATCCCGGATTATGCTATTGTATATATATACAGTCCTTTGTTGGCTTCCTGTAAACTTAGCCCTGTTCATATGCTTAAAGACAAGGCCTCAATTCGTAAGGCTAGAGTTAGTGAATTACTTGACCTACATTATACATCACTTCAGTCCAGCCCTCGAGTGTGATGCACGTGAAGACGGTGAGCATGGCTAGGCCGAAATTGTCAAAGTTTACAATTCCGTCATGTGGCCCGTCCCAGCCCGAATCACAGTAGTAATCCACACCATCCTCGACACCTTCACAGTTGTAGGCACCGCCACAGGCTCGCGGCTCTTTCATCATATCTCCTAATCCAGCAAAATCAAAAATATAATACAAAAATTATAAAAAGTGAAGTAATCTTTACAAAGAAACATTATACATATGTAATTTTGTTATTTTTGAATTTTTAGTTTAAGGCGATATTGCTTTTTAAGTCAAAAGTATCCATAGCATCACATTACTCGTTTTAGCTAATACTTTATCGAATGGCAAGTGGCACTAATCTCGAGATTGGTTAATTGCGTCAATAGACAAAATGAAACCACATCGAATAAAGCTACAAAGCTACCACATAGAGGAACAATTTCAGAATGTTTGTGGAATTGTGATAAGCCGCGCCCCAGCTCTCTTACCGGTGACATTGTGCCAGCATGTCTTGTGTAGCTTTCCAGAGAACAACTCGAGTCCAATGATGGCGTAAATAATAATGACGAAGATTACGAGGAGAGCGATATGGAGTAAAGGCACCATGGCACGTAAAATTGAGTTCATTACCACCTGCAAACCTAAATGAAGCAACCAAGTTAGATATATGTACATAGGTACCTTTCACTATTTTGGTCTGAATTTTCATATAGTAGATGGCTCAAATCTCAAACCCAGAATCTGATACAACTTTAGTTTATGTAGATAAACACAAAGTTCCCTGCAGTTTAGGAAATTAAGCCACTTTCACCCACTTTCACTTTATTGTCCACTAAATAGATCAGTGCCAAGACTAAGATTATATCTACAAGTAATTAGTGGCAAGATGACGTCTTTGGGAATTAATACATAAATGAAAGTTGTAGAAAATCATTAAAGAATCGGAATTTAAGTTGGATTGAACACCACTTACTTGGTACACCAGTGACGAGTCGCAATGGTCGTAACACACGGAATGCTCGGAGTGCTTTAACATCAAAACTATCGGTTGTGATACGTTGTATAAAGAAACTAATTAATCTAGAATTTCATCAAAAAGAATCCAAATATCGGTTAAATTTTAATTACTCATTTTTTAATTCAGTTCCCTTGTGTTTTGGGCTTACCCAATTACTACAATTGTAAAATCAAGAAAATTCCAACCATTCCTTAAGTAGGAGCCCGAGTGGCCCACGAAACCATAGGCTATAATCTTCATGACGCACTCTACTGTAAAAATTGCCATGAAGACAAGTTCAACAATTTCCTGTAGAGAAAAGAGAGACGGCGAGTTATTTGTCATTTCCAGCCCAGTGGCGAGTCCTTAAATTCATATAAATGAGAAATTGAGGCACTTGGAGCCTTACCAGAATCTTGTTAGTTTCATTTGTATCCGAATACGGGTATGGAGTGTACACAGCCAAGGCCACACAGTTTGCGAAAATGGTCAGTAGAATCAGGTACTCAAAGGGCCTAAATACAGTGCAAAGGAAGAACATTAAAACAAATTAATAATCTTTATAATACATTACCTAGCACTAAGTTAGCATAGCAACCGCATTCTCAAGCGGTGGTAAACAAATCAACACAGCTTCACGATGTACTTTTCCAAATTCTCAGTAATATTATCGGCCAAGTCAGTCTAACAAATTTAATTAAGTGAAGAACAACTCGATACTTCGGTGATCCGCGTCACCGATTTCAGATCGGAGGGCTTGGATCCGGATCCGATCCGAAATAATAGAAATTACAGCTGTGTGTTACATACACATTGTAGTAACGGAGCGGTAAGTTTTAATTACGCAACAGCATTAGTTTGGTTCAGTGTTGGTCCTTCCCCATTGGGGGTGGGGAAAACGGGGTGCGAAAATCGGGGAAATTGGGGTATTGGTGAGCTGGGGAAAATGGGGAAATCGGGGAAAAGAAAATTTCATAGAAATGGGGCAACGTAAGACGTTTGGGATGCGGGAGTGTGCAATGTCA
>JAQFXY010000855.1:0-15751 GCA_034693865.1 Ceratophysella sigillata | reverse complement strand
ATTTTCATTTTTTCAGAAAGTAGTTTGGGAAAAAGTTTTCTATATAAAGACAATTTGCTCTGCATTACCAAGCACGTTCTGAGAGGAAAAGGTACTCCCTAATTTGGAGCGCCATCTGAGATGCCTCATACACACTAGAACCCTCCTATTCAAGTATATCCAATAATGCTGTCAAATGACATTGCTGTAATGTTACTTTCTTGCTACGACGCTAATGCCCACTTCGCTTTCGTCTCGTTGGTTGCTCAGCAATACATGGAGCATTTTGGTGCTTCAATACGAAATGACTTCCGTACACTATGAATAGTATCAAGGTGAGATCCAGGCGTTGTTCGGGTACGTGGCAGAGTTCTGAATTGAATACTTTGTGCTATAGCTACAATGGCTACATTTAACATGCATAGATGCGGAATCGGAAACATGATCAATACTCAGCGCGGCAGTGTTGTTACAGTTTGTGAATTCATTGGTCTAATTAATTGGTCCAAGTACCTATTTATGTATGCACTCCAGAAATTGAAATAGGAATCAGACTGAAAAAGCAATTCATTTGAAGAAAGATACGAAATTAAGCTGAGTAGTTAATTCTCATGTACTTAATTGTTCGATGTAGTTGTATTTAAGTACCTAACTAACGAGAGTTTTAGTAATTCTTGAGTACGGTTGTGCTCCAGGTATAGAAATTGACTTAAATTGGTATATGTAGAAACAAGTAAAAGTCCCTTAATAAAAACCGTGTGCAATGGGTTATTCAACTATTGCAGTTTGCTTTAATCGTAGCATGTAGCATACATAATAAGCATGTTAGTTGTTAGTAATTTTGAAGTTGAGTTGCACTCCAGGTATAGAAATTAACATGTATTAAAATCGAAAGGCAGCTAACGTCCTATGTGAATAAGTGCATGGTTTTTTTAAATGGTTCCTAGCAGAACATGTTCCGGGTTCCGGGTATACTAAATACTTTGCAACCGTCCTGATTACTGTCATTTATCGGTCCTTGGCCATCCAGAAAACGACCCAAAATCGTGCGGCAATAGAGTGCATGGCAAAACAGCCTTTCAATATCATCTTGGAAACCCAAAAATGAAATTAAAACAATCATTGTTTTTAAATGAAACAGTGCTAAGGTATCATAGCAATTTTAACTTGTGTTGAAAAGCCTTTTCCTCTTAAAATCAACAATTTTTGAATTTTGAATATCATGAATCATGATCCAGAGCGTATTTCCAGCTATTTGGAACCATTTTCAAAAAAAACTGCCCCTATTTACAGTGTCCAAGTTTATTAGAGCGATTTGAGGCCTTGACTGCAAAACAAGTTGCAGCAGACTTCCCAGACCAGCAAGTTCAACTGTTGCTGATATGATGCCACTTAGATAAGCGACTCGCTGCAACAAGTGGGATGGGAATTCATAAAGGGCATGATTTTAAGTTGGAAAATGAAAGACATTGGGTTACCTGTTGCTGAGCTGCGATGGAAATTGGGTTGAAATTCGTATTATCGAGTTGAATTGGCAGGCCCAGAAGCTGAGCTGACACGAAATGAAAGATTGGAATTTGCTCAGAATCCTGACCTAAATGGCTGAATTGATAGAAAGGAAATAAGTGGCTTTGGTGGACTGCTGCAGAGAAGCTTTGGCTGACGTGATAGGTGATGACTAACTGAGACCCTGTCAACAGCACATACTGCTAGAGTGCCTGACACAGACGACCCACATGGAATCTGAGATTTGGACTGGGTTCAGCCTCCAGTTATTCTGAGCTACATGTACTCGTACATATGAACAATAGGATTCCATTCCAATAGTTGCAAGTAGCTCAAAGTGAGTGTCAAGTGTCCTGCCTCTCCTTGTCGTCTCTCAATCCAACAGTCTTCCTCTGGAGTCTCAAGAATTAATTGTAAACACAAGAACTGTCGAGTGACTAACAAGCTATTGGTGACAGTCAATAATAGTAGAAGGAATTAAAACAAGTGCCCGCTTTTCCACTTCGTCAGCATATTAGTCCATTTGAGGCATGTCTACATGTATCCTAATATTTACATAATGCTATATGCTACAGTTCTTCCACATTAATCTTAACTCTCAGTTCTTGTAGTTTAAGTGAGGATATTTAATAGGCACTACTTCTCTTTCTGTTTATAAATACATGCATTAAGAATTAGGTACATATACATATGATGCTCCAACGAATATTTATCAATGTTAAGCCTAAGAATGTTAAAATGGGTAATTGGCTCTGGAACCCTGCTCTCGAGTATCGAGTATCTGCTACCTATTTATGTTATATGCATACCATTTAATATGTTACTTTTCGTATACAAAATACAGGCTTTTATTGCTTCAATATTAATTTTAAAAGTAATTCCATTATTATTTCTATCTCTGCATGCTAAATTGATAAGACGTTTGGTACATGAAAGCCGAGTAAGGTAAGCCGATCGCTTCTGTACCCTTGAGTACAATAGGCTAATTCTCACTTCAAACTATGTATGCGTCAAGTTTAGAAGTTTGGTAAGCAGCCACAAGGTTTGAGAGGAAACATATACCTATTGTCTGAACATCAACGCAACTGAAGCAGGAATGAATATTGGAATTTTTAAGAATTTCGAAAATGAATGAACTTTTATGTGCTTATTCACCAAGAATAATACATATACCTACAGTAAATAAAAATATACATGAGATACAGTTACACAATAGCAACCCATAAATCGGAGATTTGGCAAATCCTTGTCTGTGAGCTCTGCATTCAAATGTGCTGGCATATTTTAAGGGCTAACATAAATTCTAGTTAGGTTACGACCGCAAACAGCTTGTTGTAATTCTGGTCAGGTTAGGTTAGGTGCGCCGCATGCCCGACGGGCATGGGTCGAGGGAAGTTAGTATATGCCACCGAGCAGTGACCGGAAGGTTAATTTGAACCGAAAATAATACACAGGGTAACATATGTATAAGTTAGAACTTGAGATGAATAAATGCGTTCATAATCGAAGGCTTTGCAGAACACGAGAAGCATTGATAAATAAACGAAATCTTTCAACTCCCACATTCATAAACACTTCCTAAGTAATTGTAATTATAAACAATACGAATTTGAAAACTAGCTCTTTGCACTACTGCGAGAGTTATGGTTATGATTATGAGTTAAAAGTGAAGAGCTATAGAACAAACTTAGTGTAAGAGATCAATGGGTTCATAGAGTTCATAAGGCACAATAGTTACAAAATCTTCGATAAAGCTCACAACAAACGGGTTGTGATTGTGAATACATAGATTCATGTGCATTTATGAAATGAATTGATTTGCAATCCATGCTACGAATACACTGAATGTTGAATCAAATCATGATCGGATTGAACATCAGTATTTCAAGCATTAGTTTAAACTTCCTGGAAGCGAGCAAGTTGCAAGTTTCAATTGGTATAAGTGTAAATACATATGTAGATGGATTTCGTGACAAAAGCGGCGTGTAGCATTTAAGAAAAGGCTGAATTGAAAACGAAGTTACGAATTTCGACTGGTGCAAAAACCATGCCTTGATTGAAAATCATTGAAAGGAATCCGGAAATCAGTTATGAAATACCAGAAAATCCTTAGCGTTAATGTCCGTTAAAACTCAGACTCGTCACAGTCCACGTCTTCGTCCGATCAGAGCAACATCTTCCCTTGCCTCTAGGTCAAGAAAATCTTCTCTCAACCAATCCTCAAACACGTAGAATGGCCAACAGTGGACAGTCTGACTCTTCGTCCAAGGACACAGAGAAATTCGTGACCAATCGCCGCACTGTGGCTGAGCAGTTGCTGGACTGGTGCTCCAATGGAGTTCCACCAGAGCTGCCAAATCCAATCCGAGCTAGGTCAGCGGATGACACGCCTCAGCGGAACGCGGACATTCCAGAGAAGGAGAACATGGAACCGCAGCTAGAGACTCCGCGGCAAGTGGACATTCCGCCGCAGATGGCGGAACGCCAGCCACGCATTGAGAGAGCAGCGGATGCTGTGGCAAGGTACGTTCCGCCACACCGATACCAGGCTAACTACTGGACCCATCCTCTCACTCATGCCTGTACTTACAACCGCGATCGACGTCGTCCACTCTACCCGTAAGTTCAAACACCATTTAATGCTATCTACTTAACCAAAATTGTTTCTTTCTTTGTCGTTTGTCCTTCCGTTTTTTCTCTATCTCCTCCAGGACGGATTTCGATGAACAATAGCCTAAAATTTTGCTAGTTTTCTCTATTTCCTATCGCTCCACCAATACTTGGCCTTTAATGACCGGAACCCTGACCTCGGGTCAACCTTGACACTAATTTTTAAAGTGGCATATCAAAACGAAGCCTATGACCTACAGATTACAACCTTACCACAGTGACCCTTCGTTTTGACCCTGGGCCCTTGAGTTTTTATTCGCGATTTGTGTGGCTATGGGTGTCAGAATCACGGGGAACCACGTGTTGGCCTCAATTGAGTCACTTGATTTGACGCCCAGGGGCACCAAAGGGATAGTATACATATAGTTTTAAGTAATGCTGAACTAATTCATGATTTATTTGTCTATTTCCAGACAACAGCCACAAGGTACTACCAGTCCGTCCGACAGGGATAACAATTGGCGTAATAAGTAGCAGCCCCAGCGGTCCTCAGCCAGAAAGAAGCTCCAGACAGCAATTGGCAAAATACACAAGCCATTATTGTATTTACATGTGTTCCACAGGCTGGTACAGCCATTGCCATATGTGCCTGATATTCTGCAAAACTATTGATTGTCTGTCTAATGAACTATGTACATGCATACATTGGGTTGATTGTAGCTTAATAAACACATCCAATCCAAACGGTGTAGAATAATTCCATTTATTTACTACAACCCGTGAATCAGTGCAAAGGACAGCACAATACTTAAGATAGGATGCCGGGTCAATTGACCGAATTTGATGCATACCTACACAATGCAGTACTTACACATGCAGAAATATTAAGCCGAATTATTCACGTGATATACACGGGAAACATGTTCAAATTCAACTCATAAATTCATTCCTGTCATGCGCTGTTTAAGCTTGAAGTTTGCCAAGGATTGTCTATATACCAAACTTCAAAACTGGACAGAACGATGGAGAAACTAAGCTTTACGTACTCTAGTATTTGCATATTTGTAAAAGATTAGCCTTTGGCTGTCGTAAAGTGACCTTAGAATAATTGCATAGTTATTAATTGCGTATTCTCTTTGTCTTCATAACCAATTGAAAAGGATGAATAGAAAAGAGAAAGCAAAGCAAAGCGAGTGACATAATTAAGGCACAGACGTTTTATTACATTCACATTTTTACGACACTTTTATCATATTGTACTACGCAGATGGAATTCAGTTTCATGGTCGCTTATTTTCATCCCATTCCATTCCAAACCTCTTTGTTTTCAATTTGCACTAATCCAAGATCCACGATGCAGCTTACGAATGAATACGTCAAGCCATGTTATTGTAATGTTGGTAAGCCTGTCAAATCATACAATAATAAGAAGTTCAGAAAGCTTCATGGAGCGCAATGTACCATTTTCAGGTGTACATGCTACATATGTACAGTACATATGTAGACTTCTGCGTGTTGTCACACTAGATACATACATGTATACATAATAACTAATAATGGCTAAACCTACGTACTTACTACATACGAGCATAACAAAACACATAACATACACAGACGATGCGTAAATTCTTAATAATAACTCAGTATGATCTGGTAACCTTAAGAAAGCCCGCTGACGCCCACGACTCCCATGATGACATGCAAAAGTCCGATGGTGAGAATGATCCACTTTGACTGGGCCAGAATCCGAGTTGAGCCACAAATCCCGGTCAGGTAGTCCCTCACGTAGGAACATCGGTGAGTTTTACAATGGGTCTTGTAAAGCCGGTCCACCTGGTGCAAGAGGAGAGAACCGTGCTTACGCTCAAATCTACTCTCAAACCCAGTATACTCATATTAGTCAGGGGCGGGCAGGATCGACTGAGGTCTTTATAATGCCCGCCTTGTCCAATCTGACGCTGGATGCGATGACACCCATGTTGAACAGCCCAGAATCATTTAAATGCCCAAGTCAAGCCGGACTTCTCTAAAGCCAGGAATGTGGAATTTGGGCTGGAGTTCGTAAACACATTTCGGTTAATCAAAGTAATCTATAGCTTGAAGCTTTGGAAATTATAATTGGGTTACGAAAACTCCCAAGTATCAAGCTAAAGATGTTTCGCATATCTGAACCTGAATGTGTTGAAACATGGAAGCTATGCAAATCAGGACTTCTGAACACAAAATCTTTTATCAGTTCCTTGATTGGTGATCAATTAAAACATTCCCTCAATATTTTTCGGATAAAGTCTGCTCTGGAGTTTCTAATCGGTTAGATTTAGTGTGAATACGAATCCTTTTATTGAAATTGATGGGAATTTGCAATGGATCTCGTATCTATTGCATGATTCCGGGGAAGGCTTTCCGTACTTTGCTTACGGAGGCTCATCGCTACCGGATGAGTGAACCGTATAAATATCAGCACTTTGGTACTTCAATATGTGTTCGATTCAAATGTTGGAGTTGGAAGGTTGTTATTTTGGTTCTGACCTGGAGGTCCATGTAGTCCTTTTCTGAGCGAACCCACTCACGAGGAATGCGATCTGCAATTGTGGGGAACCAGTTGTAGGCCCCGACTTCGTCCGCTAGCCGCTGCCGTTCATCTTGCAGCAGAATCATTTCATCACTGTCCCAGGGCGGCTGTCCGTTGGCACACATCTTCCCGTTCTCGTAGAGCGGCGGGCGCGGGATGATCACAAGGCGAGACTTTCTGATTCCCTTCACTTCTCGTGGATTAATAATAAACTCCCGGTCTTGCACCGGCTCAAAGTCGTAGTACTGCCCGTCCAGAACGGGCAGCAAATTGCTCAGAAGCAGCAGCAGGCACAGCGTCTTCCGCATCCCAGCCCCTTCAGTCAGTCACGCACATATCATTTACACAATAGAATGGACTTCAGCTCTCAACATCCGTCCAGGAGCACCATGCCACATTTAAATTAAACCACTGCTATAACAATTATCTCCGAAATTCAAGATGTGTAAATATGTAAATCGCTGATAAGAAGTTAAAAAATTAGTTGCAGAACGGTTGGTGGCAGTCAGGCCAATTATGAATATTTACTTCATTTGAAATGCATTAACATCAGCCAAAATGTAGAAACTGAATGCTGAGACTGTTTCGAATTGCGTTGTAATTTCTTGACAACCGCAATTGGAATTAGATATTAACCATGCATAAAGTCAAAATGTAACTTTGAAATTGACGTGGAAGGACTTGTTAATACATACATACGTATATGTAAATGTATAATACAGAGTTTATGCTTGAATAGGACGAACCTGATTTGACCCCGCTTATTCCACATTTAGACAAGAAATCCATCTTGACAATCAACCAGAACAACAGATAAATTGTTGGACTCACACCTAAGCTCCTTCACTTGCTCAGCTCAATTCACAAATGTTCTGCTGGAAATTGAGAATACTTGTGCCAATAATCAAAATGTCATCAGAGTCATGGTTTGTTTATTCATATTTATTGCAAATATAATGCATGCTAGAAGTGTTGTCAAGACAATATTAACCAAGCTACTTTAATAGGAATGGAGTATACAGTTGAAAATAAGTTGTAATTGGAAATTTAATTATTTATTGCAGTAGTAGCAACGATTTACTTGCAACCTGTGAATCAGTGCCAAGCACTGATTCTATGTTGGATTCAATCATGCGTGGATTGACCAAATTTCCTTACCCGGTTCTTTATTATTCGGAACTCGGAGCTTAAATCGCAGACATTGCACAAACAATTGCACAAACAAACATCCTGAGAATTACCATGAGGAAATGTCCAAAAGCAATTTTTAGTTACTTACGTAACGCGCTGAACTCTTACACCTCTAACCTCCCACCCTGTGGCCTAACCAGGTCATCGGATCTACATACAACGGACCTCTTAGAAAGGCAGGGTGTCATTGTCTTTAATAACACTACCCTACCAACTGATTCTACGAACTGTATCCTGGTTACAGACAGACATCAGTTGCTACCACAGACACTACAGTACTTATGCTTCACTCACATTGAACCATTCAAACGGGTTGTTTACCAAACTTCAAAACCGGAAGCATAAACAAAGCATTACAGTCAGATAGATACAGGAGTTTATCATTGCACCTGTTAAATGTATTCTAGGACATATGTACTATTATACATTTGTGTGTTATTTTAATCAGTCTTAATGAGACGACAGGTTTCTTGAATTCTAGAGCGACACGAAGCGGTAAGATTCTACGGAATGTAATACGGTTATCGTGGTTTAAGGGAATGTAAACGACTTGAATAATTGCAATCCACTTCTAACAACTGGAACGTCTGCTGTGCTAAAGCTTTTATGTAGTGCACCAATTCAGAGACTTGAGTTACGAAGTAAGTGCATAATGTAGGCTCCGCTGAAGGGACATCGGTCATAGACCCGAGAACAGACCCCGATGTCTCCAGAATGCTCTCCCACTCTTCCCACCATGGTAGCAAATCCAAACGCTTTCGTCGCTCGAGACGGACTCATCCGCCTTCCTGACTTACTCTGGATCTGAATTCTGGAAAAAGGCAAAAGAAAAGCGGACTGAGCCTCAAACAAGATCAACTGCATGAACAAATTTATTATTTAAGATTTTTAATGTGAATGAATAGCACAACGAGGCAGAAATGGAAAATAATTAATTATTTGAGTGCACACGCAGAACCACGACGCCATAATTTTGAGTTCTGCAAGTATACAGCGCTGGGATGGCTTACCGAACGAATTCCAAGATGATGGCCTCATCCTCTTCCAAATGCGTGTTTGGGAAAGTGGAGAGCTGACAAACAAGCCGAAGACTGCAGCCCAGCTGGTCCTTCTCAAGCAGAACGCCCAGAGCTCGATCAATGCCCAATTCAAGCAGCGTTTCTCCGCTTTCTGCTGGCACAGATCTTCGCTTCCTCACTACAGGCTTCCAAGGCTCTTCTCCCCTTTGGCCCACTGGCTGCCAACTCTCGCTCCGACTATAGTGCGTTCCACCGTGCAAACTTCTAACTACCGTTTCAAACCCTGGATTGGCTTCTGGACCTGGACCCACATGGATGTTCCTAATCTCAGATGAGCTAAAAGCTCCCGAGTGTCGGTCCTATAGATTTTTCAATAATTATTACCTTTGCATTGATAGTTGAAATACTCAAAGCCAAGTATTTAAATACCCTGGATACCATAAAACTGGCATTTAATCCAGGCAAATTAGGTTATAGAGAAGAGTTCACGACAAATCGAGTTAGATTTCAGAAGTGCTTGTAATATTCTAGCCTTTGAGCGATCCTATATGCTCAACTTTCAGGAACTACATAGATCTTAGAATCAAAAGTCGGATAATGACACATACCTGTGGACTACTCTGTCTGGTTGGAGCAGTCATGTACGGATAAATCCAGGGAGGAAAGGGATTGTCGTCCTTTGGAAAATTAGCGCTGTGCTGACCTTGAGTTGTCGGCGGAAGGGGACTGTTGAGGAAAGGTGGAACTGGAAAGGGATTTAGAGTGAAGGATGGTGAACCTTGACCTTGAGCCAGGAAATATTGTGCTTGGTCAGCCTCATCGACTGTAGCAGTTTTTGGTCTATCTCCATACACAATTGAAGCATAAGGGCGCGGAGTTACGTAGACACTTCTGTTCAACCGGACATTATTCACTGGAAGAAAGTATGCAGATTGTTCACTCGGACCAGTGACGGGTATACCAGGCTTATAGCTTGAGTACCTCAGAAATCGTAATTTGGTTTGTAGAAGATCTGCTGCCCCTTGACCAGACTGTGAATTTGAACTATTATTATAATTTCCTCCTTTTTGACGATTTGGAAACTTCGTGAATTTCTTTGTCCTTGCATTTGGAAGATTTGAAGTTTTAATAGAGTTGCTCGTGGAACTTTCTTTAGTTGTAATCCGCCTTGTATTAGTAATTCTTCCTCGAGATTCAGTTGATAGATGCTGCCTTTGGTTTGCCTTCTTCATTGAATTAATTTCTACAGCCTTTTGTTTCAAGGGCTTTGTATTCGGCTTGTTTCTTTTATTCATTGACTTTCTGTTCACAACAAGAAGTGGCACTGGTTCGTCTGTATAATTGTAGTCGTAGTTATCGTATTTGACATGCAGAGCCTTTCTCCGCTTCCAATAAGCACTGGACTTTCTCCGATTGAGCCGTCTAAGCCTGGAATTAGAACTGGATCCGAATTGATGATTCGTCCATTCTTCGGCCTTGTCTGGCTCTTTTGGACGTAATGGTTGATAATTGGGATCAGGATCTGGAATATCAGAATTCGGAATACCTGCGGAAAATGTTGACTTTGAATAATTTTTCTTGTCATTATCTTACTGTCCATTCAATTAGTTTAATGCTATGAGTAGTAACTTCTTGCTCTTAATACTATGAAATTCATACTTTTCAATTCAACATAATAATTAGTAATAATTAATTTCAATTGTACCGTATTCTGGTAAAGGGTTTTGAACCATTCCGGAATTTTTGGAGGGTACTTTGGGTGAAGGTGAACCATATCCGCCTTCCTGGGGCGGCAAATCAGGAATTGCCTCCGTCGTGTTTATAATTGTAATGTTCATGGCTTCCGTTGAGTTGGAATGCATTGTTTCATTTTGCTCTAAGTCTGTTGGAAAGAAGGACAAGTTTGTTTGTAGACAATAGGTTTGACATTTGGAAAGTGTAGGAATGCATCCGCTTATGTTTCTTAATTTGTGGTCGCCATTCCTCAGTTAATTAATTTCTGTTTTCAAAGCAGATATATCATTTACATTTCCCTACACGCTTAGCACTCATTTGTATTTCTTTGTGTTTGACGTGAAGGGTAGACGCGTGAGGCGTAGATTACATTATGATGAAATGAAGCAGACCTCCAGCTAATCGGCTAATAACTTTAACACTTATAATTAGGCATTTCATCAATTAAGAGTATATTAACCATCAGAGTGTCCGTGAACGGAAACCAGTTGGAATTGTCATTTGGCAATCCTTACTATTATTTGTTGTACTTGTACCATAAGTAATTGCTGTAATTCATTTAGACACTATAATAAAGGACAATCAATCAATCAATCAATCAATCAATCTCTTGTAAAACATTATATTTATAAGATGGAGCTATTCTCAATAATTGCTTACCCTTTGTGGAGGCAAGGAGCAATTTCTTTTTCCGTTTGTTGTACGCATAGGAGGCAATGGCAGCGGCGGCTCTGAACTTGACGAGCGCAAGCGTGGGCAGGATTGAGGGCCGGAAGGGAAGGCTGAGGACGAAGGGCGTGATTCCGGACACAAGTTGGGCCTCTGTTCGTCCAGCCCTTAAGGCCTCAAGCACAACACAGAACGTCAGGACTCGATAAGCACACATAATTCTCCAAATCCCGTGTCGTCCAGCTATTCTTACATTACGGAGCTCCTCTACAATATTGAAATGTATTTGTAAATACGAAAATTCAGTTGTCTGTCAAATAGATGATGCCCATTAATTGCAACAATCAACAATGCCACTGATAGTCCTTCTTACCATGCCTTACAGAGTCAAATCCCAATTTTACATCATTCCAATAATTGAAAGGAAGTAACTTATTGATTTCAAGTAGTTATTTTGTCGTAAACAGATTTCCAATATCCAGCGAATTTCTGATTGAAGGAACTTAGTATTAGAAGTTCGTATATATACTTATTTTTGACACTCCAATAAATTCCAACAATATTGCACTGCTACGAGTCGACTACTGTAATTGTGAGTCGAGAACTACGTATGAATTTCCAAGCCTTAAATTGTTTCAATACTCCAGGAATATGTGTACAAATAGCCTGAGAGATACGCAATACGGAACTGAGATAATATTTTTGGTGAAGTTGCTTTATATATACTTCCTGAGAAACCGGTGGCCGTCCAAGTCTACTGTCATTTATAATTTGCAGCATGTATAATCATAAGATCCTCATAGCACCTATTCCTGTATACTGTTAAATGAACAAAGAGATGGGCCATATCAGACAGATACCTGCTGATCCCAGTGCGTAACTCCTGTAATGTAAATAAAAGAAATCACAATCTCTAATCTAATCACAACTTGGCATCATAAAAAACGTCTTTTCTCTTTCAATTATTCTTTTCAAAATACAAACAATACAGAATTCCATGCCAGCTCAATTGAAACTTTGAAACAAAGATTCTCAAATGAATTTGTGCCCAAATTGTCTCAATCACTCGGCTATTTGAACCACAAGGAAGCAATAGTTATTGTCAATGAACATTCTAAATCTTCATTGACTGCTTAGAGCATGTGGACAATATTGATTTTGAATTGAATATTCACTAAAGTAATTTGGCATTTTGTGTATCTTATTAATTGCACCTGCTAACAGCTTACAGTTTGAATAGGATACATGCAGAGCGACTAGTTTTTGTCTAATTTCCCACGCAACTTTTGAGTTACTCAAAATCTTAGGAATTAAGGAATTGACTATAATTACATTTGTAGGAAAGAATCTCCATAGAAACTACTTAATAAACAAATACTGCAAATGTGCTATTTATGTATATTTATATATTTCTACGGCTGACCCAGAGCAATTTGTACAAAATCCAACTGAATTTCGGAATTGGAATCCAAGGTACGCCAATGCGGCGCAATGTGAAAATACGGAATAATTTGAGCACCTCATGAATTGAAAAGACAAAGGGTGACGAAGACTGGTCATGATCATGAATTCATTGCACTCTTGGGATTTCTTCTCATTCCACATGCATGCAGTTTACTCTGAAAGAATGGGCAACGAAAACCTTTGTTCAAAACCCATTTGGCTGTGCACAATGATAATGCAATGCACTATACAGAAGTTGAACCGATTTTTTTCACAATTTCACAAATATATTATTATTATGTTCATTGTTAGTTGGGTTAGTTGGGTTAGGCAACAGTGGTGTTGAATTCAATGACGATTTCAAATATAATGTTGGATAAATCTCTTTAATCTAGTCGACATATTGCAACAATTGATTACGAAGTTCAAGGCAGAATTGTATGCGCAATTCGAATATCACGCTCAGAATTATTTAAATAGGTCAGCACACAAATCTGTTGAGCTAATAGAAGCGCAACCGTTTTTCATTGACCCTTGACCTTTCCCCCACGTCGTAGATCGGGTAACTTCCTCATGTGTAGCAAATGGAGTTACGGCAATACTATGAATATTAACTCATTTTCGGAATAGAAAGAAACCTTCTGACGCCACTTGAAATTGGAATTTCCATTTGGAAGCATAAAATCAATTTCAGGTTCTTAAAAGTCAAACACAAAGACGAGTTGGGCGTCAGAGCAATTCGGCTGTATTTTCTATTTCTTCTAAATCCTTCAAATTCCGTTCCTGTCATTTGAACGCGCAAGTTGTCCTTGTAATTGTATCGAGTACAAGCTAGCTCCTGCCTTGTTGCTCGCATAAAAATTGAATTAAATTCGACCTTTGTATTTAATACTAAAACGAAGTGTTTTTTAAGTGAAGCTAAGCTCGAAAGCGGTGATGCTAACTCAAACTCAATTGTTTTGTGAAACTAACAATCGGCTTGCAGCTCTATTGAAAATGAGATGGAACTATGGGAAAGCTGCGCGCTCCACACGTCACACGATAAATCCTTCCTTTCCAAATTCCAATCAAAACCCGTCACCGCTTATCCAGACCTTGAAACCAATGCTAGGAACGTTTCAAACCAGGCTTAACTGTGTACACTAATTTATGGTTTATCCCTTTCTCCATTGTCCAAATTTTAACTACAGCTACATAAACCCCAGCTTCGTCGAGCAGAACTCAATTCCAACTTAGCATGTCTCCAGGTTTGAACACTTCTTAACTCGTCCTTAAAATTATTATTAAATTATTACTTCAACTCTGCTTTTCATTGGATTGGCCCGGCTACTGGTTTATCACACATAGTTACTGATGTAATGGCATTCGAACTGTAGTAAACCAATTGCAGAATTAAAAATATTTTTGTTTTCAGCACAAAATAGAAAAATGGCAGCAGCTGAAGGGTCTATTACTTGTCGCCATGGGCTCCGACACTTGCTCCTTCTCATTCTCGTAGCATCCACTTTCCAGACTTCGGAACAGTCATCCGTTGTCAAAGTCTCTGACTCGCTCCAGTGCTCCCATGACATGCTCGAGGGCGACGGCTATAAATCCTGTCTTGAAGTGGTGGACAAGGTGGGAACGGAATTCTTCAAGCGGGACGGGGCCATGAGCCTTTTTTCTTATTGCTGCACCATTAAGGTGAGTCGTATTACTCGTATTGGACATTATTGGGTAAAACGTGGCTCACGTATCTGGTGCAGCAGCACTCATTGCTCTATTTGTGGGTTCAGGCATTCAAGCAGTGCATGATCGAGAAGGTTGAGGATAATTGCGGCAGACGGTCAGCCATCACGGACTACACTGCGGACTGGGTGGACGAGAAGGTGGCCATACTGCTGGGCCCAGGAGACGGAAAGAAACATGTCTGCAGTGAGGCCGACTACCAGTACCTCAGAATATCGCCCTTCTGTTGGCCTGAATGGGGTAAAGCTTCCACAATTCTACGTCTCTTCGTCTCTCATACACTTTTCAGAAACATGCTTAATGCAATATACAGATAAAAGTTCCAATTCAATTGAAAATGCGGTACAATATGACGGAATGACTTGGTCACTAAAGCCTTTTCGGTTACCTCCGCCAGAGGCATATATTGTATATTGTATTCCGCTGTCAAATTCTTGAGAGGGATATGGTTTGGTTTGCACTAATACGCCTGGAAGGTGGGCTCGCTTGATTCAACCACTTAACCTAGAACTGTGTTAGCTCAAAACCAAACCAGTCTTCTAATGAATTGTCCATTTAGCCCACTTTCTGCATCATACCACTCACTGTGTACATTCTGTAAATCGGAATTCTTAAAGTCGTGCAATTTCTATACAATACTATTCGTTCTATTTCAGGCCTGGCCATAATGGGATTAACCGCGGCGTCAATCCTCATCTGCATGATTATATTTGCAATAATTTGCTTCAAATCCAAGTGTGCTGCCCGACGTGCCAAGGCAAAAGCTGCTAGTATTAGTCGTGAAAAGGTGCCGAAGTAGAGTAAGAGAAATATTGCAGAAGTATATTCCTTATTCGCCAATCAAATGGAAACAACAAGCTAGTTCTCTTATAACATTATTATATTCTCATTTCAAGCATTCAAGACTCAATAAATAATTAAAAACAATTAGCAAAATAAGACAAGGAGCACTCAGCCACTTCCTTAAAAAGTAGAGAGACTTTGCTTAATTCGTTATTGCAAATGCGTTGTGGATCAATGTACTCTTTACTTCATATAGGCTAACCTTTAGCTACCTGCACTGCGCTGGAAGTTTTAGCATCAAAACATTTCCAACAACTCGGCAGTTGACTTACCAAATGGAAATGAATCTTGCAATAGCTGTAGCCCTGTGGTTAACTATTCGGGGAATTTAATTATTAATCAGTTAATGAAAAGGCATAATGCTGATTAAGACGTTAATCAGGAAATAAGAGATCCTGGTGAGTTCGTCCCCTGATCCATCAACTCACCTGTGATTGTTCACTGTGATACATAACCA
>JAQFXY010000854.1:0-15774 GCA_034693865.1 Ceratophysella sigillata | reverse complement strand
CAAACTTGTATTGCTCTGTCATCAACAGAGTCAGAATACATTGCACTTGCTCAAGGAGGAAAGGAAGCAATTTGGATTAGAAGAATGTACTCGGAACTTAGAATTTCATCTCTAAACGATGAGCCAATCTGTATTAGAACAGATAGCCAAAGTGCTATAAAACCCCGAGTATCATGACAAGACGAAGCACATCGACATTCGCCACCATTATATAAGACAGCTAGTGGAGACTGAGAAGATCAGTCTTAAATACATCCCAGACACGAGACAACCTGCTGATATCCTTACTAAATCGGTATCACGAGAAAACTTCCTCAAAAAACGTAACATCATGGGCGTCCAACCTGCTTGCGCTGAAGCACACAAGCTAAAGCTATGTGTAGTGTCATCCACTAGCGTAAAGCTATGTGTAGTGTCATCACTGATCCGAAAAAACCCAACATGTTCTGGAGCGTTGCTTTAATGCTACTTACGTTCATGACTTTGGGAGGAAGAACTGACATTCACAGCTCAGGCAGTCCAGTACTTTGGAGAAAATTCCATGATCCAGTTGTGATCGGCTTCAATGCAATCAAGCTGGCCATTAAATTAGTTCCGCCCTGCGACTTCTTGCCTGTAGAAGGCATGGATCGTCGAGTCTCAAAAATCATGGATGGGAAATGCACCAGGACATATGAAGAACTTTTTCTAGGTAAACTAGAAAAGATATGTAAACAAGAGAAATCCATGTTTGGGAAAGAAAAGCGTTTTATCATGGTTGTAGGATTCGTTCTAATTGCGATTCTTGCCAGCGGAATTGGACTTGGAGTCTTTGCCATTTCAAAAACATATGAAATACAAACACAAGACGAATTAAAAGAAGCCCTGGACATTCTGGAACGGAGAGTTTTGTGACCAAAGTCACTTCAGCTGTGGACAAGTTAATAAATGACTTTAACAACTACAAGGAACGTGCGGTTGAAATTCAATACCTGATTTCATACCTAACCAGCAGACTCATGGAAGGGAAGAAAGCACTCCGGGAGACAGAGATGGCCTGGGCCAAAGGAGAACTCACACCAGATTTCTTTGAGTTCCTCAACTTTACTCTGCCATGTGGAGAAGAGTGCCCAGTCCAGCACGGAATATTCCATAGTTGTGAAATGAACGAAGATAGGGAAGAAATTGCCCTGGACATCTCAGTTCCAATTGTGAACAGAAAACTGCTCAAAGGCCGATCCATTTTACGTTATGCTTAAGAAAGGAAACACCACCTGTAGACTTAAATTTACAGGCCCCACGATGGCAACTCTGTCAGTGGCTGAAGACTGTGTATACTAGACCTTCTTGAAAAATCCAAAGAACAGAGTAACCCTGTCAACGTCCCAGAAATGCACTAACAGCTCTTCATTTCGCTCTGAAGAAAGCTACTATAAAGTAGACTCGAGCAAACCGGCCAAAGCAGAAGACGAAAAGGATTTCGTACAGGTCAAGATCTACAATAACCTGTACCATATCTACTGTCCAAAGTCTCTTTACAGCATTGGGAAACGGACCGTAGAATGCCCGCAGAAGGTGTTCACCTTACCACTCTCGCTTTCATTTACGTTAAATGATGTGGAGTACAAGGGAAGGGAAATATTCTGCAAATTGTCTACAAGGAAAGAGAAGATCCCATGCTAAATGAGCATATCAACTGGCATCTAAATCCAAGGATTGACTTCAGCAATTTAACTGTTGAAATTGAAGAAGATTGGAAGACGAACGTGGAAAGGATCGAAAAGGAGGCCAAGAACATTCCCGTGTTTCAATTCAAGGAAGAAGGCCATGGTTGGATACTGACATTGCTACTTATCGTAGCAGGAATTCTAATGACTGCATTGGCTGCTATATGTCTAGTAATATACATGAAGAGCAAGCCTACGACAATGAAATCTGATGACAGCAAGGAGAAAATCCCACTTCAGGAAGTTAGTACATCGATCAACCATCACATAATTGTGGAATAGTATATCGTTTGAAGGGAGTGTTGAAAATACTCCTGGTATTCTGCCTAACAAACAATATAGTTATTTGAACATGAACTCAATCACTTTATGACTCTGTTACGTAAGGAGAATCCGAGAGTCATTTATTGGACAATAAATGTGCCGACTCTCCAGATTCTTTTCATTCTAGGTTAAGACCTTTTTGTCACTTTGTTATTTCTTGTGTCATCCAATTATCAATACTATGTACTATGTATTATGCTATGATCCGATGTCCTTGTTCAACCAGTATAAATACCCTGACTTTAGATTCAATAAATATCACTTCTAAACGAATGATCAACTGAAGTAGATGCTCTGCATTTATTTTGAACAGTAAGAGTAAAGGCAGATAACCTACTGTCTCCTTGTCTCTCCTGCTGAACTGTTATTATGTATGCTACGTACGTAGCAAAGATTGAAGAGAAACAAATGATCCAAAGATTTTTTTTAAAATAATCTTTTCGCTCATTTTCCTGATTTTGATTTAGTTTCCCAAAAGGAAAAATAGCTTATAGCGGATTTTTTTTTGGGAAACCAGTTAAGTTCTATGATAAAATGTGTGTTTATGAATCGTGATTATGCTTTGGGCTTCGGGAGTTAGTACAATTGGTATTTTTAATAGTTAACTCAAAAGTTTAACATTTATTTTTTAACAGCAGTTGTACAAAGTACACATACGGAGCTAAGCTACATCTAAGTTTATACTAAAATGACGTGCAACTGCAGAATTCAAATCAATTTAAAAAATTTGCATTAAATACATTATATATGCTTATAATTTATATTGCACAATTATGAAGTAGCTACACAAGCTTGTATTCCTCTGTCATTAAATGAAAAACAATTTTTTAGAAACATCATCATTACAAATATTTTTTTGCCCACCATAGTACATATTACATCAACTTGATCACAAAAAGTACTGCATTTGAATGTTGGGTACGAATAAGCGTAGTAGGTACATGTAGTAGTTTATTTTGCTTTCTGATCTAACATTGGGAAGGAACCAGTCCGTCTATCCAGCTTCTAACTGTTGATAGACCGCTAACGTAGTCTACAGATACCATTCTGGTCCCAGGCAGGTTTCCTTCATGTGGGATATTTATGATTGCGAAAGTTTTTGCTTATAACTTATCACACGGTTTTGCGGTAAGTATGTGCTTTTACTGCATAACTCAATGCAGGAATGAAACTTGGAGAGAGTAATTTATTCTACTTTTAATTTGATTTGTAAAACTTAAATTACTTCTTTTTGTATACTCGTAAGTGAAAAGTAGGTCAAAAGTTTGTATAAAAAGGTTATATGGGAAATGAAGGTGAAGATGGATGACGTGTCTTGGTCTCCTGGGAGAAGGAATTATCTGCAGTTATCCCAAACCTCGACCTCGACTTCAGTCGCAGTTTCCGAACTAGGTACCGCAACTTAAGAAAAACTATCTGGACCACGGTTCAGCACAAAGCACTGATGGTTGCAACTGGTACGGTTTGTATAAAGTTTAGCGTTTATTGTGTTTCGAATTTCGAGCCCGCAAAGACTGAATTGAATGAATGCTGCAAAACAGAATCAGATGAAAAAGTCGGATAAAAATTAAGGTGCAGGCAGTCGGACACTCAAAAATAAGCTAGATTTATGTGAAGATGGTGAGCTGTGGATTTTGTTTAGGGGCTTCAGGTCATAAGATTGTGCTTGACTCAAAAAATGGAATAATACACCTGTCAGTGCTACGTTGTTTTGACGATTCTCGGTTATCCCACTCTCCATATTTGTTACAAAGTTGTGTTATTGAGTCAAATCCTGAAAGTTTGCCAGAAGTAGTCAGCAGAACCAATCAGGATCAGGAGACGAAGAGAAAGCCTCAGATACACAAATAAGTAGTACTAGATACACAGATAGGCAGACAAAACAACACACACACCACAGAATGATGATTCTGCGACAAGTAGGCCTCAATAATTGGGCCAAATTATCGTAGGGACCAATCGTCGGTAGCCCAATAATTGTCTAGGCTCAGTTATCGACGTACGCAGAATGATTAAGCTCGTTTTACTCCAAGATGAGGAATTTAAAATTGGAAAAATAGTGCACGAAATCCATAGGCCTGTTAACGTAAAATGCGTACTATAATTTTGTGTTTATAAGGCAGTATTCTATGACACCGTATTATATCCTGTATATACTAAATAAATATAACAACATCGGACCAATAATGAAACGGTGGTTATTGGAATTGGGAATATGAGAAGAACCACTTGAGAATTGGAAAGATTCCGAAATCAGACTACAATACCATAAATATGTAATACGTGTATGAAAATGTGAGGAGGAGTTTTAAAGCTAATATTATTATATGTAGTAAAATCACCCAGAGACACAGGAAAGACTGAATGTGTGATCATCAATCATCACAATTCGATTCGATCTGCTAGTCCCTTCTCCAAGACAATATTTATAAGCTTTATAACCCAAACCCAACACTCTTGCCCTGGATCTTAATTAGTGTATCGGTACAATCGGGATGGATAATTAGGGTTTTGGTGTTCTATTGCAGCATCTTAAATTTTTTAAAGTTTAAAACGCATATATTGCTGTATGAGACCAATAATGAGTTGATGACCGTGGACGGATGGGAATTGGGAATGTTTTAAGGAAGTACGCTTTGAGAATTCAGAAGGCTAAAGAAAATCAGAGTACCAAACCAGAAATATATAAATATGAAACCAGTAATTTTGAACCCGGGTATAGTGAATTCCGAGGCGTGATCATAATGAATTATCATCCATATTTAATTATCTGATTTTTGGATCCATAGTTCGATTCTCGACGAAAATATATTGTAGCTTATTCAGTTAGCAGGTAAGCCACACAGTGAACTATCGGTTTTGCCTAGAAGCTTAAATTTATCAGTGTAATAGCGATGAATAAATTCGTTTTGGGCCTTATTACGAAGCATCATATGAAAACATATGTTTATTATAAAATGTCCATAATGTTCATACATAGTTAGCTACGAGTACGGATAGGTAAACGCTACGGAAAAAATGACTTTTCAACTTACAACTTTGAATTTGGAAGTCTAAAGAAAAGAAAATCCTTCACGATAAGCCTCTACCATTAAAATTAAAATACTCAAAAGAAACACGTACCTAATTTTAAAGCAATAAAGCGAACTTATTTATATGATAATGCTTGATTGCGATAGCTGAAGAATGTGCCTCTGGGAATTCACGGGAAGCAATGCGTTGTTGGAAGCATCTCTCCAAATGAAAATATAACTAAATAAGTATGTCAAAAGTTAAGAGATTCGACCTTTGCTTAATAGTCAAATATGGGGTCAAGCATTTAAAAAGTATAATATTTAGTATGCGTTAACTACAAACACCAACTGAAAGTAAGCGTTAACCACGGATTTGGATTCGCCCAATGCATATGCAGAGCGGAACGAAGTTCGGTACATATTTTTCATCATAATTCGATTCGATCTCCTAGACCCTTTTTCACGACAATCTCGTAACCCGAGCCCAAAATTCTTTCCCTGGAGTTTAATTATATCAGCATAATCGCGAGGAGCACATTAAAATTCCAATACATATAAACTGTCGTCTGTTCCTTTTTCTCAATTTCATGTGTAAATGCACATAAGGGGTAGAATTCCTAGGATCATGTACAATCACAAAATTTATTTCCTATCACAGATTTCCAATATTTGCTGCTAAATACGTTATCGGGACTGATCTTGTAAGTCAAGGACGAGCGGGCGCAAACTGCAGGTACAACATTCCAATGTGGTGGGTGGTTGAATAGAAAATAAAATGCACCTAGACTTTGCAGTAGGTACTGCAAGTACTTAGTATTTACTGTACCAAATCAAAAGGGTAATATAATGTGAACAAGCAATAATGCACGTCAACGACTGGCATTATTATTTCTACGAAGTATAGTTCTTCGAAATTCTGCGCTGAGCCAGGTTGTGTATGTGGTCGATCGGTTACATATTCCAAAAAGTAACCAAAGTCAGTTCGAGTCTGCTGCGAGTTTGGCATTTAATTTGAAGAATATGGCTTTGCCACTTCCTTACCGTCCGCCAAAGGTGGTTCAGTTAATTGAAGAGCAGGAAAAAGAAGAACAGCATGTGGAATTAAAAGTAACGATCCGAAAACCTGATATATTCCTCTCTGCCTTGACAGAGTGGTACATCAAATTATCGAAGCGTGATAAGAGGAGCCTGACAAAGAAGAGATTGATTCGGCGAGCGTTGGTAGAAGCTTACCAGCTCCGCTTGAAGTACGAATCGCTTCCCAAGGGCTGGATTAAAACGCTCCAAATATCTTGTGGACTTCAGCTCTACATCAAAAAGTCGTCGTTGGATGTAAGTTATCCGGTATCCGCTAAAACCTGCTGGTGATAAGCTATGTCTAACTAACTAATGACTAATGTCTCAACCGAATAATGAGAGCAATAATACCCGTAATTGTAATTGTATATAGAAACGTGACCGCAAAAAGAAAGAGTTGAAGTCAAGAAAAACAGCAGCTACTTCCGGTACTGAGCTTCAAGGAACGGAGCAAGAGATCTGTGATGAAGCTGAAGTTCAAAACGCTGGAGCATCTGCTTCTGCTAAGACGGTGGCTGGAATTTCTGCATCGAAGTTCAAAAAGTTCGTGGACCTCACCGATCAGCCCCCACCGAAGGAATGGATTAAAGCCATGAAGAACGGAATGATTCCGCCTCGAATTCAGGCCTTGCATAGTACTCTGGATACTAATTACTTGTACTGGGACTATAACATGGCTCATTGGCAGGTAAGGTTTGGCCGTCAACTACAAAGTACCTCGTAAATGTCTTCACCTGTATAGCAAAGCAAGTAGTTCTACGTCAACTGAGCACAGCCAACTGGAGGACTATGGAATCTACTCAATTTTGACATTTGACCTAATCTAACTTATAACAATATAACGCCATACTATAATCATGATATAAAAAAAAATAACGGTGCTCAATTTACGGCGCGTATAATTGACGTCGGACGACAGCAGTATTTATATTGATACGTGCGTAGCAAGTACCAATCATCTGAATATATTAAGATTGCTGACTGACTGATATGTTAACTCTAGCCTGAAAAATCGACCGATCAGCCTCCGGCCAAAATGATCATGTACGAACATGAGGGAAATCAGTTTGATTGGTTCAAAAAACAAACTTTGGAAGAAGATGAAAAGCAAAAGCGTCTTGCCCAAGTTCACGGGTTAAGTGTCCGAGAGCTCTGGTCCTTAATTCAGGACAAAGTAAGGGACGACGCTCAAGAAAAGAGAACCAGTCGGCAAAACCGAAATCAACCTGGAAAGTTAGGTGAAAGTTAAGAAGCTCGACCGCCGAAAACTAATATCAGTAAGTTCTGCAGTAGTATTCGTAAATTGATCACTTCAGACTATTTATGTTAGAAAAACTTTTACGAACGTAATTCGTACTTTTACGTTCGTAATTCGTAATTCGTACATTACTAAAGAACAGTGCGAAATCTCGAGTTGCGAAAAAATATCATTGATCATCTATGCTTTAAAGTGGGCACCGATAAGCACGTCAAACCCGCGAAAACAAGCATATTGACTTAATTTTTTTTATTCTTTATAGATTAGAGATTCCGCTGCCGTGCTTCGCTGGACATTCAAAGAAAAAAATTAAGTTGAAACATATGTAAAAAACTACAAAATATCTGACCGGCGTGGCTCATTTATAGCTTCATAGATGGCTTATTTACACCCAATTAAATCTAGTAATTAGTCTAAATAGATTCATTAATTACGGTGTCAGCTCAGCTTTGTAAATAAATTATTAAAAGTAGGAGTTTAAATGTAAAAATTATATATATATATAGTTTATAGTATATTATTTTGGAAATAAATACTTACTGGTCCAGTAGTCACCATACATCAATGCAAATTTTCGATCGATTCAACAGAAGCAAAGGAATTGGGTTGCTCTAACTTATTGGAGGTAAGGCTAATAGAGCACAGTGGTTCTTCTGGAATGTCTAGCTCTTCATCGGAAATTGGCTTGGTAATCTTTACTGGTTCAGAACATTCGGGTTTTACAGCTCAGGCAATATGCGGATATATCAAATGCAATAGTCGTCAAAGTTTATGGTTCGAAAACCCGAAGTATATGATTTCCATGAGAACTCCCTTCAAAGAGAACTCTGACTCTGCCATCTGCTATGTGGTGCGTTTCTATTCCAGCCTTAAATCAATAGTATATTTTGGAGCAAAAACAAAAATAATTAAGAGGCAGGAATTGCCAATTCATATATTTTTTGGTACATTTTACAGGAACCTACATACACGTACTTTGGTTGCAGACAGCGACTCTGTTTCGTCTATGCCAATCAATGGAAGCGAAACATCATTTTTCATCATTGTAAAATAGTTTGCGTTTTTGCCCAGTTTTCTAAGATTCGCTTGGAATTGACGGAATACGTATAATAACGTAGGATAGGGTGTTGGCGTCTCCCAACAACTTAATACCTATGCATTAGACTGTGTTAATGAAGATAATAGCGGTGGCTTTATTGAACTGTGGATCTGCAATAGTGTAACGAATTTTCAGAAGTTGTAATTATTTGTAGTCTTATTTCTGAATTTTCTACATTGCCTTTCCTATAGGGCAATAATCGGGTAGAGTTTCCAGCAAACTTATCGCTTTTTATTATGCACAGCCTTTTTGCATGCTAATTTCAATTGAATAGCTAAGTTTTGGGTATATGGTACCGAAAACATTGTAAAGCTGTAGAATTATTCCAGAATAGACTTGTAGTGAATTACAGTATGTGTCCTACCTTATCCTATAAAAACACCGTCCGTTTTGGACTCCTAAATGTTCTTTCAATTTGCGACGCGGCGCAAGACGCAATGAATTTTATTTATACAGGTCGGTATTATAAATACGTAGGGTAAGTAAGGCGTTCAAATCAGATTACCATAATTGTAAACGTATAAGTATGGTACCTTTCTACTACAACACTTTTGAGATCTGTGTAAAAGTATAATTGTGTGTTGTTGTCAGTCCTCGAATTTACGTTAATGACCAACAGGTGTACATGAACTATCGTATTTAGCTCCTAAAGAAACTACATAGTACGTCCTTCGTGTCATCCTCAGGAAAGAGGGACATTGATCGTATTCCGTATCCCAGCAACAGATAAGCCGTCTATGGAAAGGAATTGCGGAAAATCATTATCAACTTTGTTTTTCCATTCTTCTTCTTCTTCTAAAGAAGGAACTGATTTAAAACGAGTCCGCAGTCTATACAACTTGATGTGCTACTACAAGCTTTATTGTTCGAAACTCAATTCTGAAGTTGTTGGAGTTGAACAAACAAGAGTGCTTTGAGTTTTAGGTCGAGAGCTGTTCCCAAATTGGATGTCACTCTATTCCAACATGAACAACATCAACAACATACATATCCAGTAATAAGTTTTCGAGTCTCCTGCTAACTCAAAACTAATTCCAGAGACATGGAGTTCATAAAATAATAAACTGTTGCATAAATACGAAATGAAGTGAAAAGTCAATTTCTGGGAAAGGAAAGTCAAGCCTAGAGGAGAAATATGTTCTTCCCGTTGGGCTTACTAAAGCCTGGCTAGGATGGACGTGGAAGCTTGAAGTTACAGCAGTGTAGTGCGGAGTCGGTGCTGGATTTTGCAAATCGGCGCACATGAGTCGGACGTCGGACCCCGATATGCCTCGCTAGGTGCTAGGGTTAGAGAACTTGCTCTCGACACATACGGAGCAGAACCGATCCAGCGTAGGTAGATAGGATGAGACTATGAGACCGTTTGATATAATGCCCTATACGGCAGCAGGTTGGGATTTATTGGTCGTCCGTCTTCAGTGTTCAGGGCAGGTCGTAGAATAGACCAGGCCCCAGGCGAATTAAACTCAAGTTAATATTTGTCCTATTGCTAAATTATTCATCCCTATCCTAATGGAAGGGTAGCCCTTCTGAAAGCCCGCCCTTAAGTAAACTGGGTAGGCTATAACTTTCTATTGCTTCTAAATACGTTGTGTTTAGTCGGAGTAGAAGGTAATTTTAGATGCTGCTAAATGTGTGGTCACTTGCAGTCTACAATCGGCGATAGTTCAAAAAACAAATTAAAGCATTTTCAACCATAGTCTATATCGGCGCGATGCATGAGATTTATAACTAGTTGCAACAACGACAACACCCCAAGCTTTTTTTGCATGATGAATATCTAAGCTAAACTGTAATTCGATGTGGCGTTTGACGTGGGAAGTTCAGTCCAGATATGTCAGAATTCTGATTTCAAGGCCCGGACCTGGATGGGCCAAATCGAAGGCCGGTCCTGTTCTTATTATTCGTTCGAGGCATGAGGTAATATTGTAGCGTGCAAAAGAGGATTGCATTGACGAGTGAAAGGAAGGGGATCTGCTGGGACTGGGATACGAACCAGGTTTCCAAAAATTATTCTTCAGCAATCTCCTTCCTTCTTCTCTCAGACTAGTCACCAACTAACATTTGGGTTCAACAGGCAGTAGTCTAATTAGTCACAAACTAGGAGTGCAACTACGAGTGCTTAAACGCCAACTTCGCCTTCGCCAATTTACTCGACAGTTCATCCTTTTAACAATTCTAAGCTAGCAGCGTTGCATTTACAATTCAGAATAGCTACAGTATTACAGTGTGAAAAAAAAACAGGGTGAATATCTATTATTGGAAGAAAATGGGTGAAACGTCAAGATTAGTTTCCGAAGGGGAATTTGAGGAACTCAAAAATCGTCTCAAACTTATTTTTGATGCGGATCCCGAACAGTATCAAAATGACTATGCACTCAAAAGGTAATAAATTTTATAGAATTCATCCCAGATGCTATGCAAGAATTTATTCCATATTCATACGATTAACCTAATGCTTTTCCAGATACCTCAGGGCTTTCAAAACGGTGGATTTAGCTTTCCAGGTTAGTACGCACAATATTCTTACATCTTACGCAGGCCCATTATAAATAAATCGATATTTTACATCTTGTCGTTCGAAGTTCATGACCAAAGCCAAAGGAAAATATTTCTCTCATACTTAAGCATTATAATATAATATAAGGTCTAATTGTGTTAAGACCCTTTGCTACTTTCTCTTCATCTCACATGCTAAATGTTACGGATTTCCAATTCGAATGCAGTCCTCGATTTTTATACTGTGTGAACAACTGACAACCCACGAATCGATGCAAAGCACAGAAACTAGTACTGCAGGAGCCTGAATTAATCGACCGAATTTCATACATACTTACTACATATACATGCACTACCGTACCGATATTACGCCAGGTTATTTACCATAGGTTTAAAACATGTTGAAGTTCGGTAATAATTCATTAAATATTGCTTCAGTTGCTGTGCCCGACGCTATCTTTCGAAGCTAATGTTGTAAGTACACCTAACATCAAAACCGGACGCACATACAGATAGGCAGACTGATACAGGGCAATATGCTTTGTTGTATTCTAAGATATACAATTCTAGATATTTCCATGCGAGATTGGAATAGTTTTATGTGTTTTTTTACGCTTATCATTATTATCGAGAGTCCGGAGGGTTTTTCGTTCAAGCAAGAATTGAAGTGTAAAAGGTAAAAGTGATGATGATCCTTCCCTCGCCTCCATACTACGATTCGAATCCGATTTCCAGTTTTGGGTGCAAATTCGTTTCCCGTATATCATGTCTGAATCTGTACTCGTGCTTTAGTACCAGAGGTTGTTTTTTACGATCAGGATATCATACTCTGACCTAAATTGTAACATCGTTCCCATTATGCAGTAATGTTCGGCACGTGGGAGTATATTTTATACGACAGTCATCAGTCATCGCTTAATAGCGTCATTTGTAATTTATATTCACACTAAAATCTGAAGTTGCAGATTACTGCACTGCACAGATCAGAACTCCAAGTCATACGGTCACAAGAAGCCAGATGAAATAAGCCTGTTTTAATGCCACTAGGCCGCTAGAACTGCACAATAATAATTACGCTTTCGCTAGGTAGAATTTTAGTCAGGCACGCTCCCGGCGCGTACCGAAAACTGGCATCACACAAAAAAATGGTCAAGTTTTATGTGTCTATTCATCTGGCTTCGAAATGATCAGATTTCTACAAGCGTAATTATTTTATAGGCACATGAATAAGGAATTAATACACAGTGTTACGACTAGAAAGTTAAGCGTGTGGTAAATAACAAGCAGCGAAATTCTTCAACTTTTAGCACAAAAATGCATCCCAACGTGTTTTTTGCCGTTTTACATAATTCTCTCAACGTGATTGACAATGACAACTGAGACTCGGAGTGAAGCTTCATTCATGTATGTCATTTCAAAAACCTTTGAATTTACCTGTCCAAGTTGATCAGGAATGAGCAATGCTAACCGGTTTCTATCACCAAATTGATGCATCCAAGTCCAAGTGTATAAATAATGACGTCGTAAGTCGTAACAAGCTCTACCTCGCCCTTTCTTCTAGTTTCAGTAACTATTAATACACATGACGACTGTCGCATGTCTCTCATATTTAAATGCCTAGTGTTCCGATTCCTATTGAAGTTCATGGATGTATGTTTAATAATTCAAATTCCCAGTCAATTATTTAACTTATTTATTTAGGCAACTTACGAGTCTGTAACAGAGTATCGTTTGTGATGCTAACAATGAGTGCATTAATGATAGTACTTGTTTAGATCATTTCATGGCACTAACTCACTTGTAATACAGATATGGACAAACAAATGTAGAATTACTTGAACCATACCTAAATTCAGAAATCAAGTATTATAATGCTACATATAAATGTAGACGGAAGCCAATAGAAAAGGTACGCAATTTGCAACTGAATAGGTAACAGGTAACACGACATACATTCTTATTCGCTCTGTTGCCCACGCTAAATTATATTTGTTGAAATGGCATTCTACTAGACCTTGAACTTGACCATGGCATTAAATTAATTCTGACTCAACGCTTCAGCTATAATTGACTACAAAATTGCTACACCTGTTATTATGTGTACAAAGTACAAACCCTGCCGGCTTTAAGGCCTGTTGCACAATGAGAATGAAATGATGCTTGATGCATTGCATGAGAGAAATGGTTTTACACATGGGAAAACGATTTGGAATTTGGAATAAGTAGCTTCAAATTATGCAACGCTTGGGTCCATTTTTGCCCGTTCTATAAAATTATTTCTACACTTTACAAATTCTAATGGCAAAAAAAAAAGCAGATAAGCATAGTTACGTTTTAAAATAAATTCTAGAGGAAGCTATTTGTAACGCAACAAGTATTTGCTATTTTTGACACCAGTGGCGGTAAAAAAAATTAGAAATCACAATATCTCAATATGTTATTTGAGCCTAATGTTGCCGCGTGTTGCAATAAACAAAAATCTTAATTGAACAGTATATTAGGATCACAAAACGTTTTAATCCTGAAAATACTTTAGTACCAGGGATTTTCTAACTCAAAAATTTGATTTAGTTTAGCCTTATTGCCGTAGGCACTCTCTCCAGCCACACTACGTATTACATTGTATAATATTTATACATATGGCTTAAAAGTTAACATGGAACTGATGCTTGAAATTATTTGTAATTCAGCAACTTCTCAAAACCAACAAATGGAGAAAGGAGTACGGAATAGAGTCACTCACAGAAGATAATGAAATAATTCGGAATCATTTGGAGACGAGGAAAGCCATGGTTTTGAAACATCGGGACATGGAAGGACGCCCCGTTATTTACATTCCTGCCAAATTCCATAATGTGAATGACAGGGACATAGACCAGCTGACCAAGTTTATTGTCTACTGCCTTGTAAGAATTAAAAACAATAGTAGTTATCTCTAATGTTCTTAAACAATGCTTAACCGACTTATATGACATAGCCATGTTTGTTTTCAGGAGCAAGCTTGTAAGAAATGTTTCGAGGAAGTTGCGGACAATCTTTGCATCGTATTTGATCTGAATAATTTTGGACTCAGTTCGATGGACTATCAAATGATTAAGAACCTTATCTGGCTGCTATCCCGTCACTATCCAGAACGACTGGGAGTGTGTGTTGTGTACAATGCTCCTGGAATTTTCCAAGGATGCTGGGGAGTAATCAAGGGATGGTACGAAAATAAATAATCCAAATAATGACTAAGTTTTACTATATAGCAATCCTAGAATATAGCTAGCTTAATGATTATGTGCTATTACGTGTTTATCCTTCTCTCTGTCTCTCTGTCTGCGTATATTTATTTTATACCTCCTCTGATTGGTGAATCTGACGCCTTCTATCAGTTTAGGATCCACCAAATCACAATCTTCACCTATAACGAGCTCATTTAGATTGCGTTGCATTTATAGTTCTACATATTCAATATTTACGGGCTAAAAGCATTTAATACATATATTGCCCTGCAAGTTGTAATCAGTTCAGTGCACAAACTGTATCAGTGTTTGGAACTGTTTCGGTGGGCCAGCTACATGTAGTACATATTTAGTAGTTATGTTATTACTATTTTCTATAAATATGTTTTTTTGCAGGTTGGACGAGAACACAGTCAGCAAGGTGGTGTTCGTCTCTTCCGAAACTGAATTATGCAAGTATATAATTCCGGATATTCTCCCTGATATATAATCTAGATACATTAAGGCAGCTACTTAGCTAGTCCCAGTTCCAGGAACTTCAAGAAAAGCAAGAGTGTCTAAGTGTACCCACACCTAGATATCTATCTAGTAGATTCCTACTATTATGTCTGTATTATAATCGTACTAAATACATGCCTCAATACAAATTACAAACAAACACTCCCTCGCTCATGAAAACCGTGAAAGCGTCGTACGATTAATTAAAGTAGAGCCACTCGCCCTTCTTTGTGAAAATATTACAAACGCTTGTAATGCTGTAATGAGAAATGAAACAGGCTAGAAACGTCCTCCTTTATTTTAAAAATATTTCTGTACCCACGTTGTCACCCCTTGCAAATTGAATGTCAGCAAAGTAAGTATTTATACCTACAGGTCTTTTTCGTATTTACAGTGAAAGTCTGAAGTTAAATACTTCCAAAATATGAGTTATATTCCGCTAGACAACGGCTTTATTTTTTAGAATAGGATAATGTAAGTCTATTGTATAGGTACACCTATGCACTTTGCTTTATTTCTGTATTTTGTGGCTTTATTCCTTCCATTTAGTTAGCTATGTAGTAAATGATGTATAACTCTTGATTTAACTATTTCAATATAGAAATACTAGATAATATGTATGAACAATGAACATGTACCGATACGGATACAAACCAAATATCCCTATATTTCAGTATTGCAAAAATTCCTAGTTTTATGCTAATAAAGTGTTTGTGATACCTGTGATATAAGCCGCCGGTAATCTTACGGTCCTACGTGTTACTTTGAACTAAAAGTATTCACTGCGAAAGTATTTGCTCTGCAATTTCACACCTTGTTTTTTCTTTATTCGAATCTTTTAAACAAGATCTCAATTCTGTACCATACCAACAAAATTGTAAGAATCTTTCCAGCCCGTTGAAAATATATACCAGTCCTTTACGTTGTTCGTAGTGATAACAATCTTTGTACTACTTCACCAAATCGACCTTCTCTCGTACATACATCAACAATTAGTATAGGAGGGTTTCTCGCGCCTTTACTGTAGACCACATGACTTTAACCCTTCGTGTTCACGGGCCGGTAGGTTTCT
>JAQFXY010000853.1:0-15777 GCA_034693865.1 Ceratophysella sigillata | reverse complement strand
TGATTTATTTGACAAGTAATATTAATGCAAAACCACGGATTCGCGCGATGCAGAGCGGAACGAAGTTTCGCACTTGTGTTTTGTATAATTACTTCTACACTCGAATCAGGCTTGTCAGATTTTAATTCACGACCTCCAACCTCACTTTTCCAAGTGGCCAGAAATAATTGAATTTGATTACAAACAACACTGAAGTTCCCATTGAATGCGACAACTCGCGAAAGTTAAAAAAAACACGAAATGCTCCTCGCCATGCCAGTCCAGTTGCTGAGAACACCATTGCAGTATGTAGGGTATATTCCGGCACGGCGTTTTGCACGGTGGACAGTGAAGGGGTTCCAATTGATGTGGAATCCCGTTTTGTATGGTTGGGAGGGCTAGAAAGATACAATAAAGCTGTATATATAATATAAGTCTCCTGGATTGAGAATCCACATTTTCTTTCATTGAATGGAAGAAACCGACATTGAGGTTTTTTATGTAGTCGTTCCTTGGCTGAGTCGATGAAATTTTCCCTAGTTGAATGATTGTGTAAGTGCCGTTGAGTATTTCTCCCACTTGATCACTTAAAACGCTTCTTCTCTCTGGGTTACAGTTGCAGCAGTGCAAAACTATACGAGCCACAGAGAAGACGAAGGAGAATGGAGAGACGGATACCACAGACTCGAGTCGTAATATTTTCAATCAAACCAAAGTATGTCATAAATTTAATTAAATGAATCCCACATTTTCTTCCCTTCTTGTTTTACGAGCCCAAGACTTAATGAATCTTCTCTTGTCACAGCGAGTGTCCAATGGTTCCTTGGAAATCGATGCCGATCTCTCGAAGATATCTGATTTACAAAACGCATTGGAAAAACAGGTAATTGGGTGTGAATACACTTTTTACGAGTTTTGAAAGAGATTCTAGGTTAATTAAGAAAAGCGAATTCTGACAAAGCGAATTCAACCTATGATCAGTGCAACTAAGCTTGTCTGGCATGAAAATGTATTCATAAGGTCCGCATTGTGGAGATTTAATTTGTCAAAACCGAGTAGCTTCGAGTAATTAGTGCTTCCATCCATCTCAGCAATGGATTGATGTACAAGCACCCCATCGCAAAAAATTGGTAAAATGACGTTAAAAGTTATAATTTTTTTCTTACTAAAATCAGGGTTCGGAACTAAGTGGAGTTCAAAGGAGATCGAGTGAGCTGAGTAGTCGGATTGCGGAACTGGAGGAAACTTTGAGCAGGACTCAGAGAGAGCTGGCCCGAGCACAAGAAAACAATGCCAAATTACAAAGGGATTTACGCGAGAATCAAGCTCAAAAAGTCGATCAGGTACCTTACCCATTAGCTCTAATTTATTTCCTCTTCCGCATATGAACCGATCGTGTTACTTACACTAGGGAAGTCGTCTTCCAGGTAGCCAGCCTCCGTCGCCTGGAGAAAGTAGCCTGAGTTGAAGCGTTGAAGGAATCCATTTGGCACATGGCTGAATGGAAAAGTTATTTGAGGATGATCTGGAATGACTCGAAGGGATTTTCTTTTATTATTATTTTTGAGCAGGAGGGAATAGGACGCAGAGACAGAGGCATTAGGCTTTTCCCCCTTTTGATTTCTTATATAGTTTCGCCTTCTTGAAGTTAACCAAGAGCCTGATAATGCGGTCGCTTTATCTCTATCTACAAAGGGAGAGGTTCCTGGAGAAGGGTTTCTCGTGCCCGCAAAGCACTGCTCCGCACGGAGTCCAATTTTGTCCCCATCCGATTCTGTTGCTTTTCAAATCTGGAGTTTTAGGTCGGATCCGAAAATACGTTTCCATGATTAGCTGCATGAATGCAAAATCTTCCATGCGCTTCCTATTCCTACACTTTTTTAAAAATAAATAACGATTAAGTTAAATTTAGTAAAACTTAGGCCACGATTCCTTGAACTCAGGGAGAAAGTAATTTAATGTATGGAGGAAATTCTGGATTTTTAAACCCTGATTATCTGGATCCTGTTTTGGATCGGTTTCGACCGTTTTGATGCGACTATTGTGCAAAATATAGCTAAAAATGGTTCTGAGCCGTTGTGTACCCGGATCCTTGTTTTCGTCAGAACCGAACCAACGTGTCGTGTGATCGTTGGAGGAGTTCGGAGGAGTAGAGCTAAGAGGCAGAAGGTAGGAGCGTATTAAAATGAGAAGGGGAAATACAGATCCTATCATCTTTCCGTCCTCGCATAATGTAGTCTAAATCCCAAACAATATTTTTCAGTTGAGCGTAAAGAAATTCCCAAATCGAAGAAAGATCTTTACCAATTTATCAAAGGAGCTTTATCTCACGTTTCTCTTTCTCTCTATCGTCTCCATTATATTAACTTCTTCAGCGCTGCCAAGCCGCTTCTAGACTTCGGCTTTCTCACTCCCGGTCCTCTAAATGGAATTGAATTGACGGAGCCGGAGAAAGGAACTTTGGGTTTAGAAGGAGTTTGGAGACAGTTGGAGGAAGAGAGCAAGGCTTAAAATTAGCACCTTTTCCTGTTTCATGCATGATTGAAATATTTGAAGTCAGTCAAAGCTAAGTAGAATTGAAAGTAAAAGTAAGGTAACAGGATAGGATTCGCGAGAGTTTACTAATATTTTCCATGGCACTTTAACGATTAGTAACCTAACCAAATCCAATGTCAAAATAGCCTAACCCACGTCTTTACAGGAAGGCTTTGTCGCTGCAGACGGCCTTACGAAAATTCACCTCCAAAAAGTTCCTTGAAATAAGTTTGTCGGCTTGAAATAGCTTATGCAGGCCTAATATGTTGCTGTTAGAAACACAATCTAATAACATATTTCCTAACCTAGTACAACCTAACTGAACGCAAGCTGACTGCAAAATATAGTATTTGCTCCGAGGTTATAATGGGAACTTTAGGGCGAAATTGGCAAGGAACTGTTTCACTGTCGCCGGTTCTTTATGAGCGCTCGACACTTGTAGGACTAGACTTTTTCTAAGGTTCGCATTTGCTTCAGCAATAGTAAACGGAAGTCATTTGACAGAGCTAGGATTTAACTCATGCTCAATTCTCCATCCGCCATGGAAAACTAATGGGGAGGTGCATTTGAATAAAGCGGCACGTCGGTCATTGATTATTAATCTCATGTGTGAGGGAGGCAGAGAAAGAGGGTTTATCGTATTGAGCCGGAACTTAATCAAGTTTCGCCTCCAGCCGCCAGCAGCCTGGTCCTCGTTTCGTATTTATTAGATTCTGAGCTGGATCGAGGGTGAAAGCCCAAAGATGTGGTGACTGACGGCATGTAGGATGAACATTGTCCTTGGTTCCGACCAGCTCCTGCTCTTTTCGCTCAACTGTCTATTGTCTCATTTTAGGAGGAGAGAATTGCGACTCTGGAAAAGAGATATCTGAACGCCCAGCGTGAGTCGACGGGTCTGCATGACTTGAATGAGAAGTTGGAGCAAGAGCTCCAGCACAGAGATGCCCAATTCAAGCTACAAGAAGAAAAAACACGTGCCATTCATGAGAAATTAGAACTCTCGGACCAAAAACTGGCCCAGTTTTCCAAGATGCCTGATATGGAGGAGGAACTGAAGCAGCGGCTTCATGCCTTGACACAAGTACGCCTTTTTCTCCTCTATTATTATTTCAGGAATTGTGCGCTCCGAGAAGACGACAGAGCATTGTCTCGGCCATTCTCTCGGCAGAAGGCACGATGGGCTCAAACGAGAAAAGACTGTTTTTGAGATGAGCTTTGGTTTTTTTTGGAATTGCAGGCACAAGAACGACACGGGTCCGCAGAAGAAAGAATAGCTCGATTAGAGGCTCAACTCGACGAGAAGAACACGGAATTAGTTCGACTCAACCAAAGGTCACGCGTGAATGAAGATCATAATTCTCGACTCTCAGCAACAGTAGACAAACTCTTGGCGGAGTCCAATGAACGGCTCCAGGTTCATTTACAAGAGAGAATGCATTCTCTCGAGGATAAGAATGCTCTGACTCAAGAGCTTGACAAAACCCGAAAGTTCCTTGAAGAAATGCAGACTGAAAAAGTAAGTCATTTGTCTCTTTCTCCTGCATTTACTACAGTCGTCCCAGTGACTATGCAGATGAATGCACGATACTGTCTCACTCTTTGCCTTTTGCAATTCTTCAGGCCGAGCTAATCAAAGAGGTGACCAAAGCAAGACTCGAGGTGGAGAGCTTGAAGCGACAACTGTACCAGCAAGAAATTGCATACAATATTCAACAAACGGAGGCTTTGACAAGAAGTTTAAGTCCAACTCCAGCTGACAACACTTTTGTCCGTACCAGTAGTCATTCTAGCTTTGATACGCACTCACTACCACGACGTCTCGCCAAACATCGGATGGACGACGATTCTAAGGTACAGAACTATCTAATCACAATTCAATACTGTCTGACGCGAACTATTGCTTTGAATTTCAAAATATTGTAATTGCTTCAGCATCTAAACGCATAACGGAATCTCGAGAGACTTTACCATTATCTGGGGATACCGTACAGCTTATTTCCAGTTATAAATTCAGCCTATATTCTAAGTCCGGCATTTGAATTATTCTGGAGCTTTCGAACCCCATGCTTCAAATTCGAGGCCGTGTATAACACATGAGGTAATGTATCTTAAGGCCTCGTACTCGAAACTTGGCTTTCGCTAAACTTTCAGACCAGAGAATATGCCTTTACACCATGAACTGACGGGTTGAATTAAATATGTTCGCATAACACCGTTAACTCGTCCATGTATTTGTGTAAGATTCCGTAATGTTCTCAGCGTGAGGCGCACGGCATAATGGCTCTGAAATGATAAGAGTATTCAAATTAATTAGCCAATTTTTCGTTTTGGATCCAGGTTGACGCTGAGTGGGACGTAGTTGAGCAGGCTCAAGTTCTTGCCAACGTGCAGCAGGCCTTTGACTTGAGTGATGCGGAAGGGGATGACTCTGAGAGTATCTTCTCGGTGGCTGACGTCCTGTCCCCATCCCAGCAGACGGATGCTCAGACGCTGGCTCTCATGCTTCAGGAACAGCTGGATGCAATTAATAATGAAATTAGATTAATTCAGGAAGAGAAGCAAAACACGGAGATCCGAGCGGAGCAGCTCGAGTCTCGCGTGGGTTCCATCGACCATGTCAATCTCCTTTCTCGACGCGGGCTCTACGACCGAGCCATGTCCCCGCCGCTGAGTGGAAGGAGTTTGGAAATGGGCGGAAGAGGCCTCGATCGCCCGCCGTCGCCTCCGCTCAGCGGCCGTTCCACCCCAAGATCCAATCCCTCACCCCAGAGGGACTATTTACATAAATTTCATACGGTGAGTGAGTCCAGGTTCCTGAGTGTATGTTACCGGTTCTTTGTATCTTAAGACATATTGTATATCTGTGAAATATCATTTGTTCAGGAATCTTGGGTATATTAACATTGATTTACTTACTGTTGAATGGGGAATTTGGCGATCTCTGAATTTCACCTTAATCTCAACATTTGATTTGATTATTGTTAATCGAATTGTACTAGCTTAGAGTTGAAAAATTCATATCTTGATTTTTGTCCTTCTTCTCTTGCCATCCGGGTATTTAATTATTATTTAAGTTATAAAACAATAAAATTACCCCTGGCACGCACACTGGCCGCGTTTGACACGGCTTTCGTGAAAAGCGCAGTCCATGAATTTGTTTGAGAAATAAAGATTAAAGCGTAGTCTATTATCCGCTAGTGTCAGGTTGAGAGCGCACGGGAGTCGAACAACTTGTCTAATGTTTTAATTGGAACTCCCGTAGGTTCCTGCTTCCCTGTCCCCAGCTAATTTCTACTCCTCGCCTCAGATGAGTGAGTCGGTGGGCCCTTCTCAAATGTACCATCAGAGTAACCTCACGATGCCCGACATGGGACTCGCAATGGGAATGAAGCCCGAAGCCAGTCCGCCGACTCCTCGATCTCTCCGGCTTATGCCAAACACTTCCGGTCCGGCCTACGGACAGAGCACAGAAGAATTACGACGAGTGCCCAGTTCGGCCTCTGGCTCCAACTACATGACACATGACAACATGCAGGCTCAGCACATGCACCATGCTCAGTACGGCAGTCTTCAGGATCGTTCTGCGCTCGGAGGTTTGCCCGTAACTGCTGCGGCAATGGCGGCTGCCAAGAAAAAAGGGATTAAGTCTTCTCTGGGACGCCTCTTCAGTAAAAAGGAAAAGGTAAGCTAGCGTCTCGCTTTCTCTTTCGGAAGATTAGATTGGGATTAAGAATAAGAGAGCTTAATCCCGTCCAAGACCAGCTTACATCTTTCAAATGAGCTCGGCACGAGCATTGGAATGATCATTTAGTGCGGCTCATAAATATTGAGACTTATTCATGGACTTGTCTCCATCTAAGAACTTTCCCTTCTGCTTCGTCACTTGTTTAGCTTCAGACTATTTCTCTGTAGGTCAAAACGAAGGAAACTGGTATGTACGAGGAATTATTCAGTGAAAGAGAAATCAGCTCTATTTCCAAATTGTCCCTTCCCAGTTAGTTTACATAACCATTGATAAAAGTTGACTAACCATAGTAACCATTTTTCGATGTTTAATCGAACGAATTCTCGAGTAGATGTTTAGCTGAAATAAGCGCGGCAGTTCGTAGAAGCAAAGAGAAAAAGCGCGCTCATTCTACCCTTTGAACTTGAACTGAACGTGTTAAATGAGAGCTGGTGAACTTCAGTCTGGCTAGGTTAGGTTTGGCGTGTGCTTAGACGGAATTTAAAATAGTAAAATTTGCTGAAAATATTTGAATCGGACAAACTCTTTCTGCTCTAATTGAGTGAGTATTGTCAATAAATACCGATAAAACCAAAAAAAATGCCACAAATAAGGCTTTTCAATAAATTGGTGTATTATATTTGATAATTCTTGATTTGCAGGCCAAAGGGAAGGACGCCTTGATGTACGATCAGGGCGGGTTTGAGAGCGAGGGTTCGATTGCGAGCGAGTCCATGCCCACGCCCGTGCTGAGTTCTAGTAGTCTTCCTTCCGTGCAGTCCCTCAATCCCATTCCGATCTCGGCCAAGGCGGACTTCGATAGGAGAAAGAAGCGTAAGACTAAGTTACTTTCTGAAGCCATGAAGGCGGGAACACCGTTTGCGCTCTGGAATGGGCCGACAATAGACGCCTGGTTGGAGCAATGGGTTGGGATGCCAGCCTGGTACGTGGCGGCCTGTCGAGCCAATGTCAAGTCGGGAGCTATCATGAGTGCCCTCAGTGATACTGAGATACAGCGTGAAATCGGGATTAGGTAAACCTTGGAACTAAGCCTTGGGTCCTCAAGCGGACGTGTGTTCATGTTCTACTTTTTTTTCAGTAATCCATTACACCGGCTGAAGTTACGACTAGCAATTCAAGAAATGGTGTCACTAACGAGTCCATCTGCTCCAACTGCCTCTAGATTAGGTCACTTAGCATTTGGTGACATGAACCATGAGTGGATTGGAAACTACTGGCTTCCCTCACTCGGCTTACCTCAGTACAGAACAACGTTCATGGAATGTCTCGTGGATGCCCGCATGCTGGATCACCTGACAAAGAAAGACCTTCGGACTCAGCTGAAAATGGTCGACGCCATGCACAGGTACGTAAAGCAAAAAAGTGGATCAATTCACTAGAACCGTACATTTATCCTCCCTCTCAATTTACTCCCAAGTAATAAGTCCCCGAGCATCTGTTTAGTTTAACGACTCGGGTCGGTAATTTGGTTGATTGGAGATTCATGTTCTTCTCGATTGGTTCTCAATGCAGGAATAGTCTCCAGTTCGGAATTGCTTGTTTAAAACGACTGAATTATGACCGGAAAATGTTGGAGGACAGGCGGAGGGCTTGTGAGAATGAAAATACTGACTTGCTAGTATGGTCCAATGATCGAATAATAAAATGGATTCAGTCCATCGGTCTCAAGGTAATAGTTCTTCCTCGTGCACTTCTACTCATGTTGTGATTGGAAACTGGGCTAATTCTTCCCTTGTAAACTCTTTCAGGAGTACGGAATGAATCTACAAGAATCTGGTGTACATGGAGCTTTAATTGCATTTGATGAAAGCTTTGATTACAATACGTTGGCACTATCTCTACAAATTCCTACGCAGAACACTCAGGTAAATGATTCCGAATTGTTCCAGCAAGCGGCCTTGTTAAGGTGCATCATTCCGGTTTCGTTATAAAAAATGCAATTTCAAGTTTCTATTTTGATGTTACATGACGTTAACTAATTGTCAATGCATACAACGAACGAAACCTGAATTTGAATGTGCAGTTTATATTGTTATACATATTGTATCAGGTGTATAAACTGTAAACAAACCTACAATAATCAATATTGTGATATCAGCTCATTACCCACGCACCGAATTCAGTTACTAATGGCAAATATTGTTTAACTATGATTCTAGGCCCGGCACATTCTCGAACACGAGTTTGGAGGTTTGTTAACAATGGCAGAGCGAGGCGTCTTACATCAAGAACCCTCTTGACCCCTAAGGATGGCCGAAGTGTAGAGTCAAAGTCAAGGAATGCATGGGATTTTGAATGAGTGAAGTCAGATACACATCCATCAGGAATGCAGAGAAATCCTCATTGAACCTCCACAAGGGAGTGTGAGTAGGAGCGGCCGACGGAACGGACTTTAAGCAGCTACAGAGGATTTCCCTCGTTCGCTTCCTACCACGCCCATTCCTGAACCTGTCCCCTTATTCTCTCTGGAGACCAAAGAAGACACAAAGCAATGCAAGTACGAAACCCTGAACTAGTACCCACAGCCACGGAAGCAAAACGTCCCCACGTTGCCCAGATGTTGTAGGCAGGTTCTGTAAGAGTTAAGATTTGAGTAATAAGTAGTACTAGGCGATATTATACGTAGGACGTCCGCATGGTGCCCAAACACTTGTCAGCCGGAAGTACGAGCTAGTTCAAACTAAGAAGCAACTACAGATTGCAGCTCCAATCTACTTAATTACAACTTTTTACGTAACTACAATAGTGTTTACGTTCTCTTCCTAGACTTTCTCCTACCGGCCAGTATTATAAATTCCCCGTTTGTTGATATTCTCCACTTTCAAACTAATTGTTGAATGACTCCAAAGACACAAGAATATTATTTTTTCTCATTTTAGTCTCAAGTTATGTTCTGGGGACATGCTGAGTGGAGAAGCTAATAAACGTGAAGGCGCTTCTACTCTATAATTGACGTAATGATGGATTTTGTAAATATATAAGTAGAAGTAGCCACTTTCCACTAAATACCTAGTTACGTAATTCCTCAAGTACAACTATGCAAGAGTGGTGTTAATTTTGTGGAAGGATGCGTACCCTTGTCATCTCCCGCTAGAACTCCTTGTACGATTGTCCCTAGCCACTACTGAGAATTGTAAATAGGAATAGCCATGTTATCTAGTATTACTCGGTTGAAGTGAGTCAGTTCAAAGCGTAGCCCAGCTACATACTACCTACATATAAGAATACTATACTGATTGATCAGAGCAGTAGATGGTCAATCACTTGTTATCTGTTCGTACTGTCTATATTCATACACGGGACGTAGTGTAGGAATTCTGTACAAAGAAAGTCCTTAGCTAATTCATACTCTGGCTCTCCCTCGTTTTGGCTACTAAATAAATAGTTTAGGCCAGGGAGGCAGAAGGGACGGAAGCGGCCGTTCTTCCTAATTAAGTCAATGTTAAAGTTGAGATGGTGAGGCATTTACGTAGATAAGTAACTACATATTAAATACAATAGCACAAGTAGGACTCGTAGTTCTCCACTCCAGTCTCATATTCTAATACGTGTACCAATTTTGGACTGAAGAAGCCCTATGAATAAAACCACATTAAACTATGCAAGGTAGATGAGGAAGAAGAGGGAGTTTTTTGGGTAAATTACGCGTACAGCTAGTACAGCCATAATAACTGCGTCTCTTCATTTTGAACTATATTAAATTATTTTTATCTTTTATTTTCTAAAGTTTGTACAACTGATTCGTAGGCAGGAACTCTATTTTTCATGACTGGAACGAAGGAGTTTACGAGTGAGCCGAATGATGCTTCTTATTTGAAATATGTACTTTATTTTACTCAATCCAGACACTAATCTGATACACACTGATACGTTATATGGCGACTCTGTATTCGGGTCATTGACAGCTTGGATACTTAGCTGGTGCTTAAGAGCAAGGCATTGGTTTGAAATTTGCGCTCTGCAGCGGTTAAATACAACGTGCAAGAGGTTTTACCCGTATCCTGTAAACCAGTTGACCTAGAATTATGGTTGTCGTTGGAAAGCTAACAGTCGATTGTCTCCACCCAATCATTGAATTCCAGCACCGACAATACGCCTTTGGAAGCACAAAGTTAGTATAACCTATTGATCCATAGATCAACTGGAAAAGTGAAACTTATTTTCTTCGGAATGTCAGCTTTCCAAGGACGTTTGGCATGACTAGGCCACTTGGTTGACCCAGACCAGCGTGTCAAACTTCTGTCATGCTGCACTTACAGCTCATGACTCATATCTCAAACCAATGCTCTGCTCTTACAAGACATAAAACAGGCAAAAATTATGAATCATTTATATTTACTCAATTCCATATCAGCGTACACATGCTTTGGTTGGAACATATCAATTAAATACATACGAAACTGTTAGCTGAGACACGAAGTGTCATTTATCGAACTTTATGTTTTTGTTTTGAGTTCCTGTGCAAGTCAAAGTATCAAGCTGTTAATACTCCAAATCGGATGTCAACATACCCTGACTGATGAATAAATAAAGGCGAGGAATATAAGCGTGGAAAATAATTTGTAGAGCACTTAAATACTAATTTCATATGATTCATGGATGATCTGACTGGAGCGAAGCATTAAGGCAAAACTAAAAAAATCCGAGTATGACTTGATTATCACGTAAGGAACACAAAAACAGGAATGGGTACATTTGCCCAAGTCAGAAGAGGAACAAATGTCATTCAGGTTTAAAAATAAATAAAAAGGAAACAATAATAATGTTGTGCGTAGTTGTACCATTTAGTATTACCAATAGTATAAAATACAAGTTCAATGTCCCAGACTCGGTCTATTACGAAATCAATGTGTTAGGTCTAAACTAGCCTAGTTCTACATACATACATACGTACAGTTAGCTAGGCTCCTAGTTAGGCGTGTCATGACTTGGCAATTAGAATGTGCTAACTGAGCGGAGCGAGGAGCAGGAGTGGGCAAAAGGATTTGGGAATTTTTTCACAAGTGCAGAGATTTTTAATGAAGAGACGAGACGTTATTATCAAACATGTTGAACCTTCTACAATCTTGTTATTAGATATGTAACTCTAATGTTAGTCCTTGAGGCTAGGTCGACGTAGAGACATGTAATGTACAAGTAAGCGCTCGGAACGACGAACAGCTTACCTCTGAAAAACTTGCCTCGACATTTGTTTTGCAAAAGTTTCTGTTTTACCCTTTTCCTTTAAACTGGAAATTGTTAGGCTTGGATATGTGCCGTGTCATCAGATTAAATTCCTAATGGTAAACTCAGCTTCTGTTTTCCTAAAGTACGTTTTCGAGGAAACTTTTTCGTAGAACGAAAGTCGGGCTCTTTTGTATTCCTTGGTCTCTCTATTGTCCTACTCGAGTCCTGCTGCACAAGGAATGGGAAATGGAAAGAAGCCATCCATACAAATCAAATAATTAAGACCTTACATCCTCTCCCTCTTTGCTATGAATCAGTTTCAGAGACGAATAATAATAATTGTCTTTCTATCATTCAATTCGACTACTGAGTAATCTTAAGTCTATTTTGGTAGAACTCCTGAAAATCCAGAGACAAGAGACAGATCTTTACGTTTTAACCTCAAGCATTTTGTTGGTGAAAATATCCTAAGCACACTCACTGACACACATTGTACATGCACTAGTAGAAACTGAGAAATTGTTCCATTATAGGAAATCCTATTTTCGTTGAAATGGATTACAGAGGTCAGCCTTACTCAGGCTGTACAATTTATATCGGTTCTCACCTTAGATTCTTCAATTTGTTTATTTGTGAATTTTTAAACCTGAACGTAAACTTGACTCGTTGAAAACAATGCATACCAAAGATGAACTCCCAAAATTGTGGCATTTACTTGTATTTACCATTACGAAACATTGTACAGAACTGGTCTGAGCGAGCTGGGTCGTCATTCACATTACGGACACAGTCGGTGAACCGAGTTTGGCGCATTTCTCTCAAAAGCTGTCCCTTCTAGACGCTTAAGTGTGCCAAGCATGATTCCGGAGCCTGTGCCGAAATGTGAGTGACCTCTGGGCTGGTCATGGTCGGTTGTGTATGTCTTAAGTATTGATAATAATAATGAGATAATGACTGTACTGTATTATTGATTCCTATGTGATGGTTGAAATATCCTGAACACACTTCCTTTCATACCCCTTTCTATACTAAGTACGGCGTGTTTTTTGGATGGAACATATTTGGATTTCCTTCTCTTTTGTTACCTACATACATCCAGTAGTTAAGTGAGCTCTTTGTTACTTGTAGAATTTTCTACATATTAAGGGACGAGGGTCTCCCTGACTCTCCCTCACACTTGCCACCACCGAGTGCGGAGTACTGATTTTCTAATTGTAGAGAAACTGAAGCAGGCCTTTATGTTCGTTTCTCAACTCCTTTGTACTCGTCTTGGAGCGGACGGATCTTGTTCTTCTGTGGGAGGCAGAAAGGGCGGCGGCTCCTGAGATGGACTCAAGTAATAATCTAGTTATTATGGTTATCACAAATTAATATTCTACTCTCTCTCATTGATATGACAAGGAAACTAATAATTAGATTCTAACTCTCTACAATTGTAATCGTACCTCTACAATGGACTAAGTAATATCCTAACACTTCACCGTCGGCTAAATAAAATATTTCCTCTAATGTACTACTTCATCCCACTCTCAACAAAACATTATCCAGCATTTGGGCATTTACTTCTTTTCATACCTAAATACATTACGGCTGCTAATCAACAACTGCGGCTTAGTTGGACCTAAACTGGTGGATACAACTATGTATGCAGCTTTACGTCTAATAAAAGGCGCAGTCTGCATTTGCCCAACGCAATGACGGCTTTTAACCCTAATTTTACGCTCTTTCCAATGGTGTATTCGGTTTACCATTGGTTTGGACATAATGGACGAGTTCATGGTATTACGTAATGCTGCATAAATTACTTAAATTAACTGAAAACTGAATCCACCCTTGCAAGGAGCGTTAAATTAAAGTTGATAAGCCGTAGCCGCCCATGACAAATAAATGCTTGATTCCTGCCTCTTTCGGCTTAAAAATGGAGAAATATTTATATTTTGAACCATTTTAGTTGCTGAACTGTAACATGTTCGTGTTTGAAAACTGCATTTTTATGAAAAACAGAAAAAGGTGGAATATGAATGCCTTGAACACTGCTTATACGTACGATGGGTTTATTTTACAATTATGTATTGCATACCATTTGTTAGTCATATCCGTATTTTGTACTCGGAATACGTAAATTATAGCATGCGAGCATGTCTGATTTCTAAGTTGAATTGCACGGAGTGTAAGCAGCTGAATATGCTAATAAGATTATAGCTAATAAGTTAGTGTACTAATGAAACGGAATGTGAAATGTGAATAGTTACTAATGCAGTAGAACATTGTACATAAATGAACTGCCATTTACCAGATATAAGTGAACTTGTTTGTAACCCTACTTACTGCATGATTAAGTCAATTACTGAATTCCTCTACCTGAACTTTTTGCCATAGTAAATATACCTCGTGCTTTTATTATAATTTGCACTGTTTTATTTTGTATTTTATTTTTGCAAAAAGACTGGCCGACCAATGCATTTATTCCTGCATGCTCCTACTTTGATATGTAAATTAAATTAATACTTGAATATTTAATTTGTATCCAGCCGAATCCATATTATTTGTATGCCTTGCAAGCCTGAATTATAGAATGAACGGACTCAATTCGATCCTATTTTTTAAAAGTAAACAAATTGCAATGTTTTTCTAGTGAGCCTATTTTACGAGATGTAGGAACATTTTTGTCTCCTGTTTTGTTTTATTTACCTTATTTGCATTAGACCAGTACATTATTACTACATATACAAATAACCTATGCATACAGAACTGGTTCCAGGGCAGGAAGCTCACCAGCAATTTACATTTGGCTAGATCATACCTCCGTTTGGCCGCTTCAACACTGGTCTGGTTACACGTGTCCATGAATTTTGATATTTGGTGACTTTTGTATTATCATTTGTCCCTATCACGGCTAAAATCCCATAAATCCAAACTCTATATTGAAGCTAGTAGTCGGAATACAATAATACAATTACGATATTACCAGTGCGTACCTTGTGTACTAAGGTCTGCCACCCAGCATTTTCCCTTGCATTGTATTATTCATAGCTGTATTCCAACAACTGGGAGAAACTATTAGAGAATAGAGTGGGAGAAAGGGCGTATAGAGATTTCCCTAAAAGTATAAAACCCTGCTGACTATTTCCCAATTCACAATGGACCGAGCCGCCACACTTTCCTCATAAAACCCTGAATAAGTTCATATTGCTACAAATCCACCCTTCGTATTGAGCTCTAATACGTTTTAATAGGAAGTTTTGGGTTAGAATTGGGATTTGAGCCTTGTTTTTTTTTACAAATGATAAGTAGGCACCTTAAAAAACGTATTACCAATTACCATTGTGCGTTTGTTTCCGATTTCCCCCAAAAATATTGCATTCAACTTATACGTGCTTATTATACAGTTTTAGTCATGAAAAGCGGAAAAAGGGTCTCATTACAGTCAAAAGAGTATATTTTCCCACTACGACCCCGTCACCCTTTCCACCATAACGAGGCAAAGTAACAATGCGCGGGTAATAAGCTAACATTATTGAAAAGACAACACAGTGCACTCACCCAAAATGGATTAGGAAAAGCATTGAGTCCGTCAAGTTACGATCATAATCGTAATTAGAATAGAATTAGCTTGAACCTACAGAAATCCTCTATATTGATAAGTTTGCGAGTGCTGACAAAGGTGAAAGCTGATTAGGAGCTTAGGTTTATTGAAATATTAATATCCACGTCAGCGGGCCTTATTTGGTTTCATTTTGGCACGATGAGCATAATCCTGCCTAGTGGAATTTATTCCTTACATCAAAAATGGCCAAAAGTCATCCGATGTCAATTTGCGTATGTTTGTGAATTTTATTGTAGTTTTCCGTTCGGATTTAAATGCTGAGAGCTGAAGACTGCGGAATCGGAATGTGCTTGGTCTGTCTGGTGTGATGAGTTTTTTATTGTCTTACTTCCCAGAACCCTGCTCCGTCCTGTCAACAACCCTTGAGACACTCATTATGCATTACAATTGATTCTCAATTTTATGTCCATACTAAGATGAGTGGAGATAGAATTACTTTCTCAGTTAGAACAAAAGATTCCGAGAAGTTAGAAACATTAAATTGAGGTTTATGGTTTATTCGGGTCAGAGGTGGCTCTCAAATGGCTCCTTTCTCACCCTCTACTGCTTACGTGGACTTGCACGAGATTGGAGATCTAAGATTGGCGTCTTTTTCCCATTTTCTCATGAATCATCCAGAATCTCCAGATTTCAATATTAAAATAACTCTTCTCGCTTGTCCTTAAATTTTATGAACAACTATAATATAACTATCGAATTTGATTTTCTGTCTGTCCGTGTACACTCTAACTCGAGTAATTCTCCA
>JAQFXY010000852.1:0-15779 GCA_034693865.1 Ceratophysella sigillata | reverse complement strand
TTTATCAGGGCCCGGCCCCTTCGGGGCCCGGCCCTGTCTACAGCGGACACCCACGGACTGGGTAGCGGCGGCCCTGCTGACAATAAACCACTTACTGAATCTCCTAACTTAGTATCAATGGCAATGTAATAGCAGAAATTGTGGCAGCTGCCGCATTATACCAACTTATCACATTATGTAAGCTATAAACAATGCAGAGCATGTATTCAGAAATGCGGTATGTTAGGTACCTATTTTTGTCCGTTTTATCCATGGAGGTACGAATGTTTGTTTGTTTTCGTTTACAATTCAAAATAAGCCTATGCCATTCAGAAATCGTAACACTACTCTTACAAATTTTGCTGGCGTTTGAGATTTCAGATACTTACTTTAATTTAGCCGTACAGTGTTTATAGCTAATGACAAGTTAGAAATTTATCACTACACCTAGCTTCGTACCTCTCTAGTATAGTGTAAATCAAAAACAAACAACATTCGAACCTCCTTGGATTTATCCATCCATTTCATCCAATTTATAAATTTCTTCCGCTATTTGGACAAATATGAGGCTGGATGGATAAAATTCCATCCCTGATTTTAGAGCATATTTCGAGGCTTTTTTACTGAATATAATCCGTTCCCTAGTGAGTAGTGACAGGAACATATTTGTACGATGTGTACAGTAGTGCAAACGTCCTATCCTTGAGTATGACGAGCTTAATCATTCTGTGGTGTGTTCAACTATCTTCTGTATACACTCTCCTCATGGAACTCTAAAACCCCGGCAACAGGAAAACATGTTAAGCCTACCAGCTATAACGAATTCTAGTTCTAGTATTACTTGTCTAGTATTGTGTACTGGTTGGGAAATCGGTTTCATAAGGCACAGATTTTCATAATTTCATGAAAATCATGTGCTTTTGATACCATTTGGATTTCTCATTTTCCCCGTGTTGCTAGTCAGTCAGTCAGCGTCTCAGCGTGATTAATTAATTAATATTACGTATAATATAATTTTTTCCAGAAATCTGTTCCCAACAGTTTGTGGCAATTAGCAGGGGCGCCCGCAGCAATGGGCAAGGTGGGCTGTAGCCCACCTGACGATTTTAAGAAAAAGTACTTCAGTACCATGTTAAACACTTATTTATGGTTTGGGGCGACTTGCGGCCCATCTTTTGCGGCCGATCACTTGCGGCCCTAATCATTTGCGGCCCTTATCATTTGCGGCCGCCTGGCGTTGTGACTCCGCTTATTCCTTGTGTTGACTTAGGCAGGTGAGATGTAGGTATATAATGCATGAATAAATAAATCAAATCCCATTCGATTCGATTAGACAATGTTTAATATTTCAATTACAATTCTAATTCTCGTCTCATTTTATCATACAAGAAATAGTTCTAATTTTGATTCGATTAGGCAATGTTTAATAATTCAATTACTATTCTCGTATTATCGTTATGATAGTATTTACTGAAAATAGTTAGAGATTACAGAAACCTAACTGTTTCAGAATATTCGTTTGAAATAGCACACAATACTTCGTTCCATGTCTAAGCTTAAATTTCAAAATGGCGTTATTTTAGTATGTATATACGCTGGAGTTTAAAATTATTTGTATGGCATTCTTGTATTATTTATGAGATTATATTATTTATAACTGATGTTATTTCAGTATTCTAATTTATAAGTATTTCTTGTATGATAAAATGAGACGAGAATTAGAACAGTAATTGAAATACATATTAAACATTGCCTAATCGGATCGAATGGGATTTGATTTATTTATTCATGCATTATATACCTACATCTCACCTGCCTAAGTCAACACAAGGAATAAGCGGAGTCACAACGCCAGGCGGCCGCAAATGATTACGGCCGCAAATGATAAGGGCCGCAAAAGATGGGCCGCAAGTCGCCGCACAACCTTTTTTATGCTGAAATAAATATTGAAGATAATTAAACTATAATCATCATCATCATTTAGCCCACCCGCCAAAATATCCTGCGGGCGCCCCTGGCAATTAGGTTGCACTATAACGTGCTTTTTATTTTAGCACTTAAATTGTAGTCATCTCCGACTTTTGTCGTTTTTAAAATTCAGCATGCGAATTAGCCCACATAAGTAGTTGTAGATGCTTATACCATGATGAACAAAATTAGCTAATACTACCACATTAATTCTATGTCTGTAAGGGCCTCGGCCAATATTTATCGGACAATAAATCAAATTATTATTATAAGTAGTCTTTTTTAAATTAATTGTTGTTACTAATTACTTATACCAAATATCCCGAAACGTTTATACTAAATGTTTCTGGGATCACATAGCACCTTTGCTCATCCCAAATAGTTTAGTTGTTCTTGAGTTTTGTAAAAATTAAGTGAACCCTCTTTTCTACATGCTAATCAAACGGAGGTTTTCCTTTACCTTCTTGGCCTTAAACTGATTAAGCTTGTTTCTGCTTCGTGGGCCAGCTAGTATAATAATGTCTACAGTGCAATTACACTTAAGCTTAGCCATTCGATCCACACATACGTATGACTCACCTGATATGCAGAATCCCGCAGACTCCCAGTCCCAGTACGTAAATTCCAAGTGGCCAACTACCTATGCCTTTGTAGGTCGCACAATACCTGTAATCGCAGGTATACAAAAACTACTCTCTTCGAACCTACAATTTTATACCGCACTTTACATACAGAGTGTCCCAATGGTAATGCGAAATTTTTGAATTTCGCGAGGAAGCAAAGTAAAGGGAAAATCAAAAATTATGCTTAGACGCTTCCCCGCGAAATTCAAAAATTTCGCATCACCATTGGGACACTGTGTATAACCTAACCTAACCTTAAGTAATATTTATTTATTTCAACCCTAAGAATATTAATTTCTTGCAGATACATTTTGTTCCTAATTTCATATTTCTTCGGTAGAAGATAAATTCAGAAAATTATTCCCAACGGAACGGATTCAATGCAGTAAGTACTAATAGTACCATTGTCAAATTATAGGAAATCATTTGTGTAACGGTTTTCAGAAAAAATTTCATATATAAGCTTGGTACTTTTTAGCGTTAATCTTTAGCTAAGTACTATACCCTCCAAAATGTCACCTGAACTGTTGTAAATCAATCGGGTGCAGATTCGCAATCTGTAGCCCAAGAGCGTTCGTATGACACCTAACATTGCCTATGACCCACTTTGACCTTTTGACCTCTCATGGGGTGCCCTGGATGTTTTGTATGGGTGAAAAACTGATCAGGGATGATTCTACTATATTATAGTACCACCATGCCTTTCATGAAAATATCACGGGTTACACTTTCTCCGGGTTAACTGTGCCCTATTCTTTTTTTCCTCCACTCGGAATTTCTACAAGTTCTCCCATAGCAACATTACAACGTTCCTTACATATTACATGGAATATCAATTTTAAACTTTCTTTCTTCTTGCTTATTGTTTACTTTTTGCTCGGATTTTACTTTTAACTTGTTTACATTTCATAATCGGAAAGATGGAATTGGAAAACTGAGTGAGTATGGGCTAACCTGGTAAGGCAAAAAATCAACAAACCTTGGTTTTTTGTTTGGGGTTGGCTGCGCAGCGTGCCCGTATATATGCTTTGGCCATCTGGCGTTCGGTTGGTCGGGAAGGTGCAGAAGTGCGGGAGAGCACGACGTTGGACATCTTCCTCTCTTCTATTTTGGCAGAGCTACTACTTTTTAGACTACTACTACTCTGAGATCTGTAACTGTAATGCATTTACTATATGCGAGGGCGTATTCAAAACTCCTGCTTACTGACTTATTCTACTATACAAAGAAAATCTACAGCTCTGACCTTTTGTGCATTTAAACAAAGCCTACTACAGCTTGGTAGCACTATTTAGGTATTCCAGGAGTCTTTTTGGACATAGCTTAAAATATTAGTAAGGATCTTGGGCTGATTCAAAACCGCTTACGCCCGATCGTTTAAGAACCAAATGAGTCGACTTTCCCTTATGTATTTCTTCTGATAACTGATAAAAATCACTTCTGAGTACCTAAAAAATGAGGATATCTATGAGTTAAGAGTAATCCACAGCTGCTTCCAAAACAGGAGTGGTTCCAAGAGTCACATGGATTTTCTCGAAGATCAACCTTTTTTTTAAAAAATAAACGTCGCACATGCTTTAAGTTATTTTGGTGGTACACTGTTGCAAATATTTATAGGACAGTGTGGAATGATATTAAGAATTACGTGCTAAGCTTTTGAGCTGAATTCTTACATCTAAATGTCTGACAAAAATTGTCACCTCTGAATTTTGCTATTGTGCTTCGGCTTGGTCAACATACTATTTGAAATACAGATACTCTAAGGTAATTCTTGTTCGCAATTTCCACCCGTTTAGCCTGAATGAGCTGACGTCTTCGAATTTCCGCTGATTCTGACCCTGAGGCGCAAGTACTAGTCACTCATATGTACATTACTTGGTATTCGACGGAAAATCTGAATCCTTAGTAATGCACATATCATATGAGTGACTAGTACTTGCGCCTCAGGTTCAGAATCAGCGGAAATTCGAAGACGCCAGCTCACTCAGGCCAAACGGGTGGAAACTGCAAACAAAAATCACCTTGGAGTATCTGTATTTCAAATAGTAAGCCTCACTTCAACCCCCTGAATCGACTTTCTCCCAATTCTTTGTTGTTGTGGTAAGGTAAATATCTGTCATACATATATCAGTACCTACACTACATAGTGAAAGAAATTGTAACTATACGTTTCCTAGAATTATATAATTTGTCTGACACTCTATTCGTGATTGTGATGTATTCTTGTCGAGCGTACGAGTAAAGCGGCGCTGGATTACGACTGGCGCGCACCTTAATAAGGTCGAAACTTTCAGACAAAATGTGGCGTTTCAGTAGCTCTTGTGATTTAATATTTATAGTGACATTCACTTATTACAAGCCACGTCTTCAGCACAGTACACACTTCAATTCTGTCATCAGATTCAGAAGTTGGCCTTCCATGATCCATATGACCATAATACGGCTCATCTACAGTATAACTGGTATCTCCCAACCAAAACTTTTGTGCATATAGCCAAACCCTGAACGATGTCAAATGCCGTACTTTTCATTGAACCATGACCACATCATGTCAAAATTATTGGAATACCACCATCATTATAAGTTATGGGAAAATTATTCCCAGTTCGGTGAACAATTTATTTGAAGAAATTCAATAATTTTGTTTATTTAACTCACCAACCCAGCTACTAATACTCCAATTGGAATATTGGCCTATCCATCTCAGGTTACGTTACGATATGATTGTGTTAAGTAAACACGATGACCTATTTGAACCCTCTAAGTCTACGGCGTCTTATCAGATGCGTGACTTTTGGATGCACCCTCGTACTCTGCTGTGCACATTATTGTGCTGTGTGTGTACCTATACACTGGTACATGTAGACAGAATGTAATAGTTGGAGTTGGAGGCTATGTGCTTAAGGTGTTGTGCTATGCTTGTGCGAGGGCCTACTGCTCAGTTCTATGTATGCTGCTGTTGTCTGTCTATCTCTGATCTCCGCCACTCACCCGTCTCCACTTCTAGTCCCACTTTCACCTTTATCTTTCCCGTCTTCTCTCCAGGTGAGACTTGGAATTAGTGACGCCCACTCAAGGATCCAGTGCAGCGGTCAGGTCACACACGGGTCAGATGGACAGAAGGCCCAATTAGGGTGAGTTACTATCTAGGATCTACTATTACACATTATCCAGCACAGCTCGAGCTCATCATCTTTTCAACCACTACTGCTGACTGACTGAGTAGCCCCCACTGAACACTAGTGACTAGGCTCCAAGCAACATTCCTGGAAGTAGCGCTTTCCACTTAGCTTAGATTGTATGTTGTACCTAACACCTATAACAAACGGAACGGTGCCCGGAGAACCTTTTTCTAAGTTTTCTACTGTGACTCATGACTGAGATGTGTAGTGCAGATTCGTGTCACTTACAACTTAGGTTACGTTTTCCAAAAAATCCGCATTTTGAAAACTAACTAAGTAGCTATGTGGTATGTTTTTATGTTAGGTTCGAGGCCCTTCGGGCTTTGACAGACCTAACGTAGCATAATTAAAAGTTTTCACACTTCACCTCAGTAAAAATCGTTAGGGCTCCGTTAGCTACAATTCAACCGACCTCTTATTCAGGGTCAGTGGGTATAGGTAATTACACCCATGTGCCATGGCTACAAAAATGCTACCAGGGTTCTCGTTAACCCTCACTTTTGACATTAATTAATTCTCCGTCGTCGTCTAATGCAAGGTGAGGCTTAGGCTTAAGTAGTTCAAATTATGTGATTCAGTTCATGCATCATCTCTGGGCCTGGTTCTGATCTAAGATGGGATATTCACCTCGTAATCCTAATCCTAACTTCTGGCATGGGAGAACTGAAGCGCTATTCATAAATGCACTAATCATAATCTATTTCATAATTAATTTCATAAAACAAAGTGAGGATAACCGTTCGTAATTCCCAATTGCACATTCATTGATCAGCAATCGGCTGGTTCGCCAATGTCCTCTCCACCATCTCTGTTTAGTCTGTTCAATAGAGGAAGGGCTAAATTGTGACTTTTCCCTTGTTCAGGTCGTAAGCAAACTGTAGCTAAGCTGGCTATGAGGATTGATTAGCAGAAGACACCCATTTGGTCGGACCTCTTGACCACCAACATGACTTGGAATCTGCTCACGGACTGATTCCGCAGAGACGTCTGTTCCGTCGAAGTGTCCACGGTGGTGTCCAGTTGCAGTTCCCAGGCTCTCACTTCACTCGGCTTGGTCCACTGTCATTTCTGGGCCAGGATTCCGATGTACGAGTTAGTTGTAGTGTGTTCTGAGCTGAGAGTTGAGGAGACAATTGGAGTGGAGTTTGGTTGTCAGGCCAACCTGAGTTGTGTGTGAGACGGAAGGAAAGAAACATTGGAGAAGTGGGTGCGGGAGAGAGCTGCAGCTCGTGCCACAAACCAAAAGTGCGTCTGGCAGAAGGACGTGTGTCTCAGTCTTCGTCTCTCACGGGAGATTCTTACAGACTTGACAGTGACTTAGTGTAGAGCCCTTGAGAGGTTCTTGACTGAGCAAGATGAGTGGGAGAGCGAGAACGGGATCCGCAGCGGACCAGCGAAATTCTATTTCTGAAGGCGGCAAGGTGACCACTGTCATTGCAACTCCGGGTTCAGGTCCAGACCGACCGCAGGAAATCCGGTATACGGACACGAAGCCAATCGGGAACGGATCCTTCGGCGTCGTCTACCAGGCCAAACTCTGTGAGACACAGGAACTGGTCGCCATCAAGAAAGTTCTTCAAGACAAACGATTCAAAGTAAGAGTTATACTTACGTCATAGAGGCAAGACTTGTCTCCGCTGGAGGCAAATCTGCCTCCCGACATCCACGATTATATTTTACCCAGTCATAGGCGCAAATGGCCACTTATTCCTTAGAATATAACCTTAACCGATGCCTTTAACAAAAATGCAACTTTTTGGTGTATGTATGGACAAAGGATGGAACTTAGTGACACTGATTTTTTACCTAAAAAACGCTGTCAATGCTTTATTAATCGTATTTTTGGATTGATTTTTTTTGCTCAAACAGCAAATTTAGTGTTTACTTAGGTAAACTAAAATTATGAATTAAACTGGAATTATGAAAATTTGGCCGTAGGGAGTGAAATCTGCTTCCCGCGGAGGCAAGCCTACCTCCTTTGGAAGCAAATTCGGGGAGGCAGGTTTGCCTCCAAAGCTGGGACTGCATGATGCAGTTCAGTTCCAATTGACTAATATTTGATATTCATTGCTTAGTTGATTTTTAATTTGGATACATTCTGTGATTTCAGAATCGTGAACTTCAAATCATGAGACGACTGGAGCACTCCAATATTGTCAGGCTCAAGTTCTTCTTTTACTCGAGTGGAGAAAAGGTAACTTTTATTTATTTCCCAAATATTGAGCACGTGTGCTTGAGTTTAGTGGGTTTTGATTTTATTGTTAGAAGGACGATGTTTACTTGAACTTGGTGCTGGAGTATATTCCGGAAACCGTGTACAAAGTGGCTCGTCACTACTCGAAGAACAAGCAGACGATTCCCGTGAGCTACATCAAGCTGTACATGTACCAGTTGTTCCGCAGTCTGGCCTACATCCACTCTCTGGGCATCTGCCATCGGGACATCAAGCCGCAGAACCTCCTCCTCGACCCTGCCACCGGCGTTCTCAAGCTCTGTGACTTCGGATCCGCCAAGCACCTCGTCCGCGGAGAGCCCAACGTCTCCTACATCTGCTCACGCTACTACCGTGCTCCAGAGCTCATCTTTGGTGCTATCGACTACACCACCAAAATAGGTAACGTCTGCAATAGGCTACTAGCTCTGTTCTTTAAGGCATTTTAACGACTGCGTTCTGTTCAGACGTTTGGAGCGCTGGGTGCGTGTTGGCTGAGCTGCTCCTTGGTCAGCCGATCTTCCCTGGAGACTCGGGTGTGGACCAGCTCGTGGAGATTATCAAGGTCCTTGGCACGCCCACTCGGGAGCAGATTCGAGAAATGAATCCCAACTACACCGAGTTCCGTTTCCCGCAGATTACTGCTCATCCTTGGACAAAGGTAATGCTCCAAAATATCTCCCTTCAACTATTACATGTTAGTTGTAAGCAGAGTTAGTTAAAAATCGGATTTTAAAAAAAAAATCAAAAAAATCGGATTTAAAAAAAAAATCGAAAAAATCCGATTTTTTTTATTTAAATTGATTTTTTTGAAGTTTCTTCTTAAAATGCTTCAAATCAAACTTGTATGCAATGTTTTGCATACAATGCAATGATATTGCGTATGACAAACAACATACAATTCTCTTGTAAAACATTTACGTGTACTTTGAAATTATTTCAAAAAAATTCATAAAAATCATGATTTTTTTGATTTTTTTTTGATTTTTTTTTAATTCAAAAAAATCATAATTTTTGCGTCTATCCGACGACGGCGAATGAATGAATGAATGCGTCGCATTGACGCATAGCAGTGAGGATATACATATATCTCGGTTTTGTTGCTCGGACGATTTCCTTGGACTCTTTTAAAGAATGTAGGCACAATAGCTCTGCTATGTATCCATTATGTTATGTTCATACTTGCCGCCGCGGGTGCAAACGCTTCCACCAGTTTCAGAACTTAATCTATAAATGTGATTTATTGGTGGACCAATGCTCCGCATGCCCGCATGGAATGTTTCACACCCGTGCCTGTAGCTTGGGGTTCAGATGTTGGGACTGTTGTTCCAAACCTTTGAACTTGAACACGAGCTGATGTTGGTGATAATTGTAGCAAAGGTTGCAGAAGATGTGTTCCGACCTGAGTGGGAGTGACCGAAGAGACAGAGAGAGACCTCGTAGTCGTTTTCGAGTAAGTCTCTCTTTGACCTCGACTTGCGTGTTACCTCTCTGCCTCTCTCTCACTCGACTAAAAAATTCAATCATTGCAAATCCGACTAATTCTAACAAGCTTCACTAATATAAGTGAAAGAGGTCATGTTTCAAATGCGAATTGATTGATTAATTGTTGTTGTTAGGTATTTCGACCCCGGACTCCGCCAGAGGCGATTGAGCTTGTGGCGCGACTTCTGGAATACACGCCTTCCTCTCGGATCACTCCACTGGAAGCATGTGCTCACACCTTCTTCGACGAGCTCCGTGACCCGAACACGCGCCTGCCCAATGGACGTGAACTCCCGCCGCTCTTCAACTACACGGAGCAGGAGCTGAGTATCCAGCCCCACTTGAATGGCGTTCTGATTCCGGCCCACGTGGGCGGCGGTGTGGCGGGCGGAGGAGAGAGCTCGGGCGGAGACGGGATGGGCGGGACAGAGGCGACGGCTGCGGCGACAGTTGTGGGCAGTCCCGTGGACCCTCCAGGCCCCTCTCTACCCTGAACTCAGCCTGTCTGCATGGACAGTTATTACTATTCTACCACGACTACCCTAAGTAGCAGAAAAAGAAAGAATTTTAGCCACCAAATCCCAAGAAAGAATCCCAAGTCAACAGTCCGATCCTGGAAAACTCACTCATCGCATTCCATCGCAACTGGATGAGCAGATCATATCCAATACTTGTAATAAGACTTCTTTTAAATTGTTCAGTTGGTTGTCGGATGTCTCATTGTACATTTATCACGAAATACAAGCATAGTCCCTCTCTTGAATGCGTACAACTACGTTTTTCTGTCCGCCGCTTGCTTAGCGCATAGAACAATAGAATCTGTAAGTACTTTTAGTGTAGCGGGACGTGAGCTTGGGATAAATAAGTACAATTTCAACCTCTGCTCTGCTTTGTAGCCTACTTGTCTAATAAAACATGGAAATCCTAATTACTGTTGCCGATTCTGGGACTTCGTGAGAAACAAATAATCGAAAGTCAATCTCTTATCACTTATCAGCAAATACAGGGCGATTTTACATGGAACCATCATCTCCTACTACATATGTAGTGTTAGCTGGCCCAAGAATCAGTGACAAGCACTGCTCGGTGTAACCATCGCCTAGTTAGAAGAAAATGTAATGCCAGCCAAACTGAGATATTTCACATGAAAGAGAAGGGGGGAGATCATGAGTACGGTCGCACAGAGAGGGCGTTTAATGCCTAGCACTTCTCTTGCTTTTCCCAATGCAATTGTCGCTATTTGCCATAGTAAATCAATTGTTTCACCGATTATTGCTTCAGCAGAAAATATTAGATGCATGATAGTTTGTTTGTAACAAATTAGTTTATCCTCCACATGAGTTTTGTTACCGTATGTATTGTACAGCACACAGAGTTTTAAAATGTACACACTGGCGCATAATATAGAGTGGACAAGGTGCCGTTTTGGACTCAATTGCCTTGGCAACAACACTGAATTTAAATTCAATCGCATGCTAATACACAGCCTACCAGTTGCCTACCAGTAGCGTAAACAAAGCCCGTGTCACCTCTATATTATGCGCCAGTGTGTACATTTCAAAACTCTGTGGTACAGCATGTTCCTAAATGATCGGCCCCCCTCATCGCGCTTTGGTTTGGCAACAAAATTTTTTTTCATTTCTCTGAGATCGTAGTTTCAGTTTTGCCATAGTATAAGATACACTATATCTTATACCATGGTTTTGCTCATTGTTGAGAGAAATCACATGTAAATACTTGTACGAAGTTTGAATTCAGATTGGCTGACTGTAGCATATGAACCAAATCTCAGCTGAAGAAACATAAACAAAGGGGTTCGTTCATTTTGGAACATGCTGTACAATAACATAGTAACTACGTCGTTAGGTAATTAATTAACCTATTCAACAATAACTTGTGGGTAAGATCACGGACCTTTTAGAAGATATTTATAAATCGAGTACAGTCCTTTATTCAGGCTTCCTCAAAATGACACTAGACGTTAAAAAGGCGTTGAGTGAGGGATTGACTTCGTAGTTTTCACTTATTCAATGTATGTCCAGTGTCATTTTGCTTGATTGGGTAATGCGACATGTTTGATTAGGTAAGGTTCGGTTTGCCTTCGGCAACCTTCGGTCAACCTCTCCATGACCTAATCAAACCTAACCCATAACCACATCCAACAAAACCGGGTCTAGGCCTCCGGCGGGGGACACAACAGACGGGCGTTTCGGCAAACCTAACCTAACCTGACGAAGTATAATTGAACACCGGAATAAATAAATCAGTAGCAAGCGTTGTAGTAAGTAGCTCCTACCCTAACCCAACAAGCAAAAAAAAAGTACATGAGTCAAGCGAGTGTCGAACCCGAGCCCCTGCACCAAAAGAGTAGTGTGTGCACCACTACTCCATCACACCATTTCTGGGGTGGAAACCCTCACAGGTTTTACTTATCCACAATTCCGTACAGCTCGGCTCAATCTCCCAGGCCTTGAGACAGAACCTCATTCGATACTGGGGCCAAAATATTACAAAGTGTAAAGTCGAGCCGGATCGTACGGCATCATTTATGTTACAAATAAAATATAATTAATACATTATTATTATTATTATCATTATAACTATTACAATTGCTATTATTATAATTATTATAACATTTAATATTATTATATTCAATTATTAATTATTATATAATTATTATTATAATTATTATAATTATTATTATATATATAATAATAATGTAATATTATATAATTATATTATAATATAATTAATATAATATATATTAATAAAAATTATTAATTTTTGACAAAATTCGAAAAGCGCAGTAGCGGAATGCTCTAACGTATGTTCCTACCAAGTTTCATGACAAGCGGTGCTTTAACGGCTTCACAAGACGTGTATATGACATTGCTACCCGTATTCGTGAATCGCGATTCCCGGGTTTAATTACTGTGGGAGACATTACCACGGTTTATTTTAGCGTTTTGGAAGAGCTGAGATGATTTGGAGTCGAATGACACCTCTGTTGGCCCAAGTAAAAAAATTCATTTTTTTCAAAGTTTTGCCGATTTTTTAAAAATCAGGGATTAATTTTTTTGACAAAATTCGAAAAAAACGCAGTAGCGGAATATTCTTATGTATGTTCCTGCCAAGTTTTATGGCAATCGGTGCAATAACAGCTTCACAAAACGTGTTTGAAAGGCACCCATTTCGCTATACTTTAACCCCCTGTCCCCCTGCAGGGGGCAATAAGAATTTTTGGAATATTTTTCTGAACATCCTATGAGTGTGTAGAACAAGCCTACATAACCTTTATTTGCTAATTTGCGCTTTCCAGAATTCCTTTAAATTACCGGACAAGATTTCTTATCAGTAATCGAGTTCATTTGCTTTTACTCAATAGTAATAATAATAAATGCAATAATGATAATAATATTAATAATAATAATTATTAATGTATTAATTATATTTTATTTGTAACATAAATGATGCCGTACGATCCGGCCGGTAAGTCAGTTTGGCTCGGTTGACGTAGCTGACGGCCTGTCGGGCCGCCGCGAAGGTTTATATATTGGATTTCTCAAAGGACAAGTATTAAACGGATGGTCTGTAGTTGGCTAATTCGGTAGTCCTTCGAGGATTTGCTTCGCTTTGTGATGATCAGAAGTTTCAATTTAAAGACCCATACTGCATAAATGCAACTTGTTTAATATTTGGTACCCGAAAATCAAACTTAAAAGGAATTCAAAACTCAACAAATCATTAGGCCTTAAAGAAGCATCAGCTACCGTTTCAGAATTAAAACGATAAGAATCCGTGGTCACCATTTCGGTTAATGTTTCTAAAAAATGGGATAATGAATTTTGAGAGCAGAAACAGCGCACGGTGATCTGAGAAAATCAATTTTGGCATAACTTCATTTGGTAGTTGATTCCTATGTATTTTTTTGCGCTGAATCCGGATCTGGCGTCAGTTTTTGTTAAAACCGATCCGGGTAGCCAGGAAAACCGAAAAACCCGAATTTTGGTTTTTACCCAAAATAAATAAAAAGATGTACTTTACTATTCTAAGGTAGGCCCATTTCACCTAAAAAATGTATTTTGAAAAATACCCGGGTAAAATTCCGATCCGAATTTTCGGAGTTTCGGGTAATTTGACAACATGGCGTTAAACCGACCTCGGATTCGGATTCAGCGTCCTTGATTACCCTAGAATACATATAAAACACAAAGTTTTTCAAAGGTTTCGTTTTGACCCTGAGCGACCTTTGAGGGTCGTGCCCAGGGCCGCCGCTAGCGGTGGCCCGGCCCCGTCTTTTTCAGTGTTGGCCCGGCCTATTTTTTTTGTTTTTTGTATTCGATAGATTCAAAGCAAAAAAACAATATGCAGAGTTTAAAGGTTTTCGAATCAGAGTAAACAATTTAAAATGTTTCCTAAATCTTTTGGTCTAATTTTCAATGCAACAACAGTACGATGTTTTTAAACAATTTCCTAAATATTGAATAGTTTATTTAAGAAATATTTTATCAGGGCCCGGCCCCTTCGGGGCCCGGCCCTGTCTACAGCGGACACCCACGGACTGGGTAGCGGCGGCCCTGGTCGTGCCTCCTTGTTTTCAACACTTGGGGGTCAATACGATATGGCATAAGCTATAGATAAGTTGTTAAGCTATGACCCTGCAAAATTCCGCAGGTACGTTTTTCTCCTATCTCGAGCAAATGATTTTTAAAAATAATTTCAGAAATTCATGCAAAATGAGGGGCTCTGCATGATAAAAAATGATTATTACTTGATATTGTGTGTCTTGTCCACAGATTCTTACTTTTTATCATGCATACCCCCTCATTTTGCATGAATTTCTTAGTGCTCTATTTTTAGTGCCTATTTTTCCGGAAGTCGCCGAGGATTTTTGCGCATAAGCGCGGGATATTTTTTTTGGGGGGTTACACTGCAATGAATGTAAAAATTAAGCAATTGATTTATTCGTAACATCGTTTTTATAAAGAATTGTTGCGTTTTGTCACCTAAACATTCCATTATTAACGGTTCATACATGTTTCCATGTCATATCCTTATTTTCTTAAGGTCCTGTTTCGTATTGAATGACTTTGACTCATTTATATTTAATTTTTGCTTCTAAATTCTTCTAAAAAACGTAGGCTGAACTTAAATGTCCGATGGTGAATGAAAAATGAAAGGACTGACAGCTAACTACACTGAGCTGAAACTAAAATACAATGCAAACTGCAAATACGCAGTCATCCAGGGGCGTACCGCCCATAGGGTTTTAGGGGTTCAAAACCCCCCCGAAATTTTCAGTAAAAAATTAAATACAGAATTGCCACAAAGAAGATCGCACTATTATTGGTCCTGCGAATGGCTTTCTGTTCAAATATTCTGAAATTTTGCAGTTATATTACATTTTTGGCTAGGCTCCCCTAGGGAGCTAGAGCGCTCCAAATTCGCTATAGGGTTCGAGTAGCTTTATGTCAAAAGCTCTGAAAAAATTCATATAAGTAGATAATTTTATGCTAAAAAAGGTTTAAATGGGAGCCAAGTCTCTAGCTTATAACCCTAGCGCGCTACAGCGCTCTAAATGCACTATAGTGTACGAATGACTTTCCGTTAAAAAAATCTACAAAGCGGCCTGCCCGCCTGATGATTTTCTCTACCTTTGACATTGTACTTTTATTGCATGCACCCCATATAACGCTCATATATCTTAATTTTGACAGTAGATGCATTTATTACGAGTTTACGATTGAAATCAGACAGCATCCTCTGAATTGGATATAACGACCATAATATTGCATTAGACTTTTTTGTTATTGTGCTTATGTGATGTGCCCAATTTAATTCTTAGTCTATGAAAAGTCCGAGGCTTTTTACGATATTTGTTGAAACGATTTTTGTGTCACCTATTTCAGCTGATACTTTTCCGATAGCTTTGACTATTCGAGGTATGCCTAAAACGATCATTTGCGTTTTCTCTATATTCAATTCCAAGTTATTATTCATCCATTGTAAAACATTTACCATGCATTTCTTCACTAATCCTAAGAGTTAAGTAATTTGCTCTGGAGGACCACTAACCACTAGATTTGTGTCATCGGCAAATAGCAGGGTCAGAGCACCTTGTATGTAATACGGCAGGTCGTTAATCAGAATGCTAAACAGATACGAGCCATTGATTGAACCCTGGGGAACTCCTAGGTCTGTAGCCTTGCAATCAGAAGTTTTGTTATCGTGTCTTACAACTTGTGACCGATCTTGGAGATAAGAACTAAACCAATGTTGATCAATATTATACCAGGATAGTTTTTCTAGTATGAGTTCCCTATTGACGGT